>SNQN01008522.1:11979-23456 GCA_008642245.1 Bassia scoparia | reverse complement strand
AGGGAATTCGACCATTTATAATAAAAAATAATATCTAAAACTAACTAAGATAGTTGAAGGAAAGATATAAATCTTATCCAAAAATATCCTAACTAATAATATCTAAAATATCCGAAACAATATCTAGTTAATCACTAACCCTAACCGACTAATCACACGGCCAAAAACTAACTCTAACTAAACCGAATCAATCTAACAAACGACCCTAAATCTAATCTAAGAATATATTCAAACTAAAAAATGGTCGCAAAACGGTGGTCACCTTTCCCTTCGTCGCTAAAATTTTTTAGCGACCCGAAATTCGTCGCCTGAACATTAGCGAGTCGAATTTGGCTTACCGAAAAACGTCGACTGGCAAAATAGAGAGAAATTCGAGGGGAAAAAAATCGTTTAAAAGGTTATTCCAAACTTTTTATGAAAAAAAGTGCACGTGCTGTTTTTTTCACCATTTTTTTCCGTTAATATAATATAAAAATAATTATAACAAAACAGAATAAATATACATAATTAAGTTTTATATTAGATATAAACAATTGTAATACATGCATGATTAACTCAATATATTTTCTAAAAAATTCTCAAGTGAAAATGTAACAAATAACAAAGAACGATAAAAAGTTAAAGCAAATCTAACTAAGATAAACTCTGACGACGCTACGAAGGCTCCAGAAGCACCAGAACCGTATATACGGTCGTCGGAGAAACGTCCATGAAAAGGAGGCGGATTGTGGAACTGCCTCATTAAAGCGTCCATCTTGCACTTCATCTGCTCCATATACGCATCCGTCGATGCTTAGCTTCTCCCGCTTGACGGCGTTGCTCCTCGTCCCGCTGGCTCAGCTGCTCCGCTATGATGACGTTGCTCCTCATCCTGCTAGCGGTCTTGCTCCGCTAACTCGCTTAGCTCGCACCAATTCCTCAGACAATTGTGTAAGCTGCGCGAAATTGATGAGAAAAACCTACTCCATCGTGCCGACGCGAGCTTTCTGATAATAGAGAGAATCCATCTCTGCTAAACCCATGAACCTTCACCTTCCGAACCACCGACCGTGTAAAAATTTCCTAACTTGCTAAGATCTCAGCATGTTGTTGTGTAGGCGCTCTATCTCACTCAAAACGTGCATAGTCGGGAGCACACAAGTATTGGAGAATTGCTGAATTGCGGTTATTGCATTCCAATATGAGGGGAAGCAACATCTCTTAGGAAAATAGGCAACAACCACTCCATAATACATGACAATCGTGACTCTTCATTCCGCCGTTTTTTTTATCAACACACCGGCTCAATTCGAAGATACTGTAGGACGTGGGCCGCAATCAGAACACTCACAACGGCATAGGCGGATAGGACTTGCCGTTAGCCATGCGATCAATTAACACATGCAACCAAAGGGAGTATCCCCCTTATGGTAGCTCTCCGAGCACAGAACAGCCATAGTTGAGGACCAAGTGCCTAAGGCGCGACCTTATTCGAAGTTCACATGCAAAATGCAAAATCCAATAAACGTGATGATGAAATACGAGACTTTTCAAGATCTGCCACTTCAACCAACGGTGATTTCCCCAGCTGAAGTCGCCCAATTGGAGGACGTTGGGCCGCGCCCTCGCGTTATAGGCGGGGCGCGCGCTTGCGTACTACATCGAGGGTGCTTTGCGTGGGCTTGAGCACGAAAACCCGCACAGTGAGTGCGTTGGGATTAGTGGTGTCGAGTGAGGGAGTCGCCACCGTGCCTAGAAAGGTTATTCACGACGCCCGAAACGTTGGTGCCCAAAACAATGGCCCCACGTCAATCAAGTAACCAGTCGTGGGTTCGGGGACATGGTACGAATCAGATCTGTAACCCAATCGCCCGCATTGTAGCGGGCCCTCTTTACTCGGTCTCATTGTAATTCCATTAAGCACGATTATTTGGATGCACACAACTTATGTTTTTAGCACCTTAGAAGCGTACTAACCTAAAGATTACTGAGTGAAGTATGTTTCTATTGCACAAGAGGACATACCAACCTAGAATGTGACCCACTTTGTATTAGTCAAGTTTAAAACGGTGCCTAAAAACAGGTTATCCATAAGTTAATCATGCACTTTAAAGTGATTCACATAATTTCCGTCTTTGTTATAACAAATAATACAAAAATAACAACAATGACAATATGAAGTATATGAAACTTTCGCGAATATATGTACAAAACCATCTTACCCTAAATCTGCAAACAAAACAGGTTAGTTTGCAAAACGAAACGAAACGAAACTTTGCTTGAATCGCACATGAAGACAAGAAAACAATTGTTGTATCATGATAAAACACGAGCGCAATGGAATCTTTCGCTTGAATCGCGTAGACAAGGGAATAAGAATTGTTAGTCTTGACAAGTGATGATGAATAATGAAAACGAAATCAAAAGAACAAAAACAAATAATGAAAACATTGGAAACACTCTATGGAAAAACCTTACATATTACATGGAACGATTCAAGTTGGTTCTACATGGATTTAAATTACATTAAAAACTCATAACATGATTAATTCAAATTAAAAGAAAGTGAAAAGAGAGTTATTGGTGAGTAATCTCAGAATTAACCTTGTTTTCGCTTGTCAATCGAATCGAGAAGAACGGCAAAAGACTCGTATTTTATGTGTATTTGTGAAAGAGTTTGTGAATGAGAGAAATGCTTAGAAGTTGAAAATTGGAAGTCGGGAAGTCGTATGGAAAATCGTGTCAAACTCGTGTCTGTCTCAATGAGGAGGCACGTATTTATTAGGCGCGGAGGAAGAACAGGGAGCGTAATATACGCTGAGGATGAGCGTATATACGCTCATGGGAGCGTTATATACGCTCATCCTCAGCGTATATACGCTTCTCATGTTAGGGGAGCCATCCGTTCTTGCAAAGTTGTATACGCTGAGGAGCGTATATACGCTGAGGGGCGCGAATATACGCTCAAAGGAGCGTATATAACGCTGCTCCTCAGCGTATATACGCTCCTTTTGCGTATATTATTTTTTCCAAAATTCTGAAATTTTTTATTGCGGAATAATTTCATTTGCCATACGTCTCGATTTTGTAGATTACGGAATTATTCTAGGACGCTCCTTTGCCAAAGAAAGTAGGATTCTAGAACAATCCGCGTATTTTCTATTATTCACGTTTATCTGCTATTCTGCGTATTTAAAACATTGCAAAATGCATAGAAAATGCATAGAAAAATCAGGAAAAAAAAAATAATTTAAAAATACTGGCCGGATTCAGAAAAATGGGAAACACGATGAATAAAACAAAAGCATGGAAGAATAAAAAAAAAAAACGCCGCGTAACTTATTTTTGAAAACCTTTGATTATCGAGGAAAAACCGAAAGAAAATATTTTTGCCTTGTATTTGACCTTTGCCTGCATGATTTTCGAGTCTATATTTGTACTTGACTTCACTATTTCGAGCTTCATTACGAAGTTTCAATTGCGTTTTGTTCGAGTTCGAATTTAATTGCGACACGTGGTATACTTTCAATCATTTAAATTACTCATTTTGGGAGACATTTTTAGTGTCGTTACAGAAGCCCCACTTTTGACTGAGTCTGAAGAACGATAGTCTCGTGTAAGACGAAAGTCAAAAGTATCGATTCGGGACGGGAGCACTCAAGACGTTCTGCGACCTTGAGTTACCCTTTTTCCCGGTACCTGCAAAACAAAGGTTAGTTTTACCTGTGCCGTGTCCGTGCGGTCTGATTGCTTGCATGGAATTTTTTTGCGGGAGCAAACACTCCAAAACCCGGAAGAGTGCGCGAACTTCATTGAGCGGAGAAGATTCCAAGACCCGAAGATGTGCTTGGCGGAACTGCTATAAGCGGGAGAGATTCAGACCCGAAGATGTGCTGACGGAACTTCTGTTACGGGAGAAAGGATTCAAGACCCGGAGAGTGTTTGCTTGAGATTTCTGTAGCGGGAGAAACCATAAGACCCGAAAAGTTGCTTGTGCTCGGATTTCTGTTAGCGAGAGAAATCGTAGACCGAAAAGATGCTGTTGTGCTGGATTCTGTACGGAGAATCGTAGACCCCGAAAGATGCTTGTGCTGGATTTCTGTAGCGGGAGAAGATCGTAGAACCCGAAAAGATGGTTGTTGCTGGATTTCATTAGCGGAGAAATCGTAGACCCAAAGTGTGCCTATATGGAATTTCTGGTGCGAGAAAATTTCAAAACCCGAGTGCTGTAAAGGGACTGTTTGTGTGAAGAGGCCCCGCAATTTGACTGCGTCTAGAAAGAGACACCGTTCTCGTTAGACGAAGTCAAAGTATTCATTTTAGCGACGTTTCTGCATGTAAGATGGGCCCTAGCCTCGTGTGGAGGTGGTGCAATGTGCAAGTTGTGCAATGTCAATGTAATGTGGTTTGTGTAGGATGCTTATAGTATGATGATTTGTATGTAAATTAATGCGCAATATGCTTAGTAGAAGTGTGTAATTGCAAGTCTTATTCTAAGATCTAATGCATGAAATGACCAAGGAAATTGACTAATGGTAGATGCGTTGGCATTCGGGATGGACCGTCTCAAGCCCCCATTCGAGCGAAAGCGGCTTGTGATGCAAGTGAGCCCCCAAACCCATGGGGTTTGGGTTGTGGGAATGCTTAATTATGTGGTTTGTTAATTTGTTGGTTTAGTGGGTAGCCCCCAGCTTGATGGAGTTTAAGGCAATGGTTGATGAGCAGGTAAGGCTAGTGAAGTTTGTGAGTCATGGGTTTTGCTTAGCTTTTTGTGTGTAATGGTAAGAATTGAGGGATGTGATTTTGATTTGCCCAAATCATACGTGAGCTGATGCTGCATGAGGAGAGAACATGGAGAAATCCTTGCAATGCGATGTTTTGAGGGAGAATTCATGATTTGATGTTGCAGAGTGATAGCCTTAAGGACGAGTGAGAGAGCTCCTAAGGTGGTTGAAAGATATTGCTAAAGGTTTCAAGGAAATACAAGGCTAAATTTGTGACTAAGGGTAAGTAAAACGGGGAATTGATGTGGTTGGCTAGATGATGTAGGTTCAAACCTCGAGTCTATGTCGGGTTCTACACTAGGAATTTGCACTTCTGACTTTAGGGAATCAAACTATATAATGGACCTCAAAAAATTGTTATTGAATTATTGGTCGACTCGAGAGAGGCTTTCCTCGTATCCTTACGGATCAGTTACGTCGTAGTTCGTTGATGATTTGGACAATGCCTCGTGTGAGAGGGCTTTTGTGGTTGTAATGTAGGCTGTGGTTTGAGGGTTGAAAAAAAGCTCGATTTGATCACGAAGTGACCCACGGTGCGCAGTAGTGCTTTTAGACTTTTGCTTTGGCTTCTGAACTTTGGATTTGCATTGACATTGATTGCATTTGTGATGCTGGCATTTAACTTTGAAATTTTTGCTTTTTTGCTTTTTGCCCATTTTTATTCTTTCTCTTTTTTTTTTTTGCACATGTCTTTTCCTACGCACCGTTGGGTCCAAAGGGTTTAAGGCCGATTTGGGTGATGAAAGAAGAATAGGCATAAATTGATTAGTGTTTTGGCTCAAGGGGCTGCAGGGATTTTGATATGATTGAAGGAAATGGAAGGGAAGAGGTTGTTTTGTGAAGCTATGAAAGAAGCCTCTTCTGGCAATGGTCCATGATTGTGAGGGCGATCATTAATTTGATTCCATTAAAGTTAGAAGCACAAACTATTATGGAGGCCTAAGAAATGAAAAAAAGAAAACTTTTTATTAATAAAGAATATTACATAGAGGTGAAATAGCCAGAACTTAATCCTAAAACTTAATGACATATGACTCGAAATGGAAAGATACATAGTCTAGGGAAAGGGGACGTCTCCGACTCGATTCCTAGGCTAAGACTCTAGCTGACTCATGTGAATTAAGAAATCATTCTCTATGGTCCACTCCAATGTCGTAACCTTTGCGAATGTGGTAAACTCGATACTGAGATATCTTTTGTATTCCGGCTGCGAGGTTAGAAATAAGGTCTTGACCAATCTCTTCTTTTCAGTTGGAGCGGAGACTAGGTGGCAGCACTCCTCGTCCATCTAGTCAGATAGGTGGTGAACCCCTCGTCTCTCCCTGGTTTGAGATTTCAGCTCTTCGGAAGGATGTTTTGGGTTTGGAATTGTTACCCTTGTATCTTGCCATGAATGCGTGGATGATGTCTTCCAAGTAGCTATTTCTTTCTAGGAAGTTGAAAGAACCACTTCTGACATAATCGGTTCCAAGGAAAGGGGAAAGACCATTGGAAACAAGGCAGAGTCAATCCCTTTAGTGCCATGGTGGTCTTAAACCCGTTTACATGAATCGAGGGTCACTCAGTCGCTTGAAACTTGGTATGTCTTCGCTGAGAAATCTTTGGCAGTTTGGTTGAAAGGTTTGGGGTCAAAGAGGGAGGTTGGTCTTGTAGAAGGTGGGAGTCGGTGGCTTTCTGATTGCCTTTCAAACAGCTTGTCCAAGAAGTGCTCCGAGTGTAACTCCTCTGATCTTAGCTGTCAAGCTGGTTGAACATTGCCGACAAGCTTTCGGAGCTTTTCTTGTTGGAGAGGCCATTTTTGGTGTTAAGGCTAATGGGTGGTTTGAAGGTTGAGAAGCTAGGCTGAGGGATTGGATTGGGCTAGATCAACTCTTGGTCGCAAGCAAGGGCTTGGAGACGAGCTTCACCCCCCTGTTTTCAAAAAGAAATAAACCCTTAGTGACTCCTTGCGTCATTATTGCAATTACAATGAATGCAGATGCAAATGGCATGTCCTAATTCCATGGTCATCTTTCCTAGAATTAATGTAGTGCAAGTGCCCTTTCGTTTTTTTGAAAATTTTGAATTTTTTGAATTTTTTGAATATTTTTTTTTTTTTTTTTTTTTTTTAAAGGGCACCAGAATGACGTGAGAATGTATGACATGTCCTAAGTGGTTAGGGTACACGCCTAGAGGTCGAGCCTATGTTGCTGAAGGTAAGGTTCAACTAATGTGAGTCTAAATGTCAACTCTAAGGTCAAAGTCTGTGCCTCCCTAGTAGTCAAGGGTCAAAGACCTAAGATCCAGGAGTCTATGTGGACTCTAATGATCAAGGTCAAAGACCTAGGGTTCACAAAGTCGGTGTGGACTAAGGCCGAAAGCTTGAGACAACAGTCCTTAGTGAACTGTTGGTCACAGACTAAGGCAGAGGTCAACTAAAGTCACTATGGGCCTATGAAATCATGATGTGAACTAAAAGATGACCATGGGACAGTGAAAAGTGTTGTGTTAAGATCTAGACATGTACAATTGGCTAGGACCCATACATGCACATTATACAAGACACAATGATGACAAGGTCAACATGTCGTCTAGGTTAAGTCAAAGAGTGTACCACGCCTAAGAGTAAGCTTGCCGTCCAGTTTTCACCACTTGCCATATTAGCGATGTATGGCCAAGATACCCCTTATGCAACGCATCAGTAACACGTGCACACACGGCATAGGCGGGATAGGGTACTTGCCTTAGGCCATGCGAATCAATTTAACCACATGCACAGGTAGATCCCCCTTGATGGTAGTCTCGAGCCACAGAACGTGCCCATATTGAGACCAAGTGCCTAAGCGCGACCTTATTCGAAAGTCACATGCAAAAATGCAAAATCTAATAAAACGTGATGATGGAATTACGAGACTTTTCAAGTCTGTCCACTTCACCTAACGGTGATTATCCCCAGTGAAGTCGCCAAATTGTAGGACGTGGGCCGCCGCCCTTCGCGTTATCAGCGGGCGACGCGGCCTTGGTACCTACATCGAGGTGCTTGCGTTGGCTTGAGCCACGGAAAAAAACCCCGGGGCGCGGCCCCCCAACAGTGGTTGCTTGGGATAGTGTTTGTCGAGTGAGGGAGTCGCCACCGTGCCTAGAAAGTTATTCACGGACGCCGACGTTGGTGCCAAAAACAATGGCCCCACGTCCAATCAAGTAACCAGTCGTGGGTTCGGGACATGGTACGAATCAGATCTGTAACCACAATTCGGCCCCAGTGTAGCGGCCTCTACTCGGTCTCAATTGTAATTCCATTAAGAGCGATTATTGATGCACACCAACTTATGTTTTGCGACCTTAGAAGCGTACTAACCCTAAAGGATTACTAGTGAGTATGTTTCTATATGCACAAGAGACTACCTAAAACCTAGAAATTGTGACCACTTTGTATTAGCAAGTATTAAAACGGTGCCTAAAAACAAGTTAATCCATAGGTTAATCTGACTTTAAGGATTCAATAAATTCCGGTCTTTGTTTACAAAATATTATACCAAAATATACAACAATGACAATATGAAGTATATGAACTTCGCAATATATGTACAAACCAATCTTACCCTTAAATCGGCAAACAAAACAAAGGCTTAGTTCGCCAAAACGAAACGAAACGAAACTTTTGCTTTGAATCGCTACATGAAGACAAAGAAAACAATGTTAGTTCATGATAAAACACGAGCGCAATGAATCTTTCGCTTGAATCGCTATACAAGAAAATAAGAAATTGTTAGTCTTGACAAGTGATGATGAATAATGAAAACGAATCCAAAGAACAAAAAACAAAATAATGAAAACATGGAAAAACTCTATTGGAAAACCTACATATTACATGGAACGATTTCAAAAGTTGGTTTCTACATGGTTTAAATTACATTAAAACTCATAAACAATGATTAATTTCAAATTAAAACAAAGTGAAAGAGAGTTATTAGTGAGTAATCTCAGAATTCAACCTTCTGTTTTCGCTTGTCAAAATCGAATCGAAAGAACGCAAAAGCATCGTATTTATGTGTATTTTGTGAAAGAGTTTGGTGAATGAGGGTTTGTGAATGAGAGAATGCTTAAAGTTGAAAGTGAAGTTGCGGAAGTCGTATGGAAAAATGTGTCAAAAACTCGTGTCTGTCTCGAATGAGCAAGGCCACGTATTTATAGTGCGCGGAGGAAGAACAGGGAGCGTATATACGCTGAGGATGAGCGTATATACGCTCATGGGATGAACAGTACACGCGTACCCCTTTAAAACCTTCATGTAACCCTAGATTGAAATAAAGTATATACATAGATTAAATATATATAGGAATAGGGATTCTTAACCCGTAGGTTTTGTTAGATGGACCGTCTGATTTAATCTATTGTATTATGTATTTCAATCTGGGGTACATTGAAGTTTAAAGGGGTACGCGGTACTGTTCATCAACAGTTAGTTGAAACCCCTTTATTGCTTGTAGTACCCCTTAAAATGTAAATGTACCCATTTATTTTGGTTTTCACGTTTTTCAATATAACATTTGGTTTTATTGGATTTCTAACCCTATATATATAATTATATATATATTATATATAAAGGGTTGTCAGTACCAGTGCCACCACAAAATTCATGGGCTTTTCATTCTCAATTGATTTTGAATTACATGACTGGGAATCCTCCTTTCATCGGTGGCCAAAAGACTAAAATGTTCACTTACTACCTAATTCYGAGTTTCAACCGAACTACTGGCACCAGTTTTCCAAGCCCTTACTTTTAGGGCGGATAGATGGTCAGCTTAGCTATCAATTTAACTTACTCCGGAGAGTACGATCTTTGGCTTTCTTCTCTCCCATCTCATTARGGAAAAAACCCACCACACGAAAGCTTTTTCAGAGCTATTTCCACTACTTCGGAATCCTAGTCTTCATAGGTGGTGGTACTAGAAGCTGGAGAAATCCTTTTGCAAAGGTCTAAAACTAAGGTTCTTCATGAACGACTTGCCTGTCTTAAGGATATTAATCTTAATAAGAATATGGGACACCGTCTATGAAGAAAGGTTCCCCGGATGATTGCTTTCATCGACTGCCCTTCTCTATGTTGACTGGGGAAGCCTCTCAAWGTGAAACCTTACTTTGCTCAGCAAGTGCTACTCTTTCTGTTGTTTGGCCTGRTCTCGTAAAGAAAGGAAGGCTCATGAATGACCAATCCTTAAGCCACACTATGATTCTGCTTCTGTTTGGTCATACTAGGCCATTAAAGTCTCACTACTTTCTATGTGAATCTTTGTATCCGAAAGGAAATCCCATGCATTGAGATAGCAGGTTGGATCATCATCAAACATTGGAATGGGTGCTCAATCAATGGAATGTTTGCTTTTAGATTTGTTTCAATAGTTATCATATCAAAATAGAAGGTTGAGGTCGAAATAAGGGATCAACTTGTAGACATGTTTGCACTGAACCTCTCTTCTTACTGCTAGGAGTGAAAGTGAAATACATTGCGCGGCTACCCAATTATAACGTAGTCCGAAGATAGAATAAYGAAAAAAKCAAGGCAGTGGGAGCTACTTGTTTGAAGGATTTTTCCATATAGGGCCCAAGCGTGAAACTTCACTTACTGCCTTTAGAAAAGAACAAGCTTAATTGACGCACCTACCACCTTGCATTATTGCTCTTTTCTTTGCTCCCTCTATAAAAAAAGAGTTCGACTCATAACCCCTATCACTTGGWAACCAAAACTTTTCATTAAAAATAATAATGTGATTCCATTTCTATGATGATTCGGCAGGATTCAAGAGGCAAGGCTTTGACAAATCCGCTGAAGAAGGATCGGGGTTAGTACTAGTTTGAAGCTTGTTAAAAGGCTTTTTTAACAGTGTGAAGATAGCGATGGTGATTGAACCAGTGCTGAAGTTGCCTGAGTTTGATAAGCCATTTCGAGGTTTTCTTTCGCTTTTAGCAGAGACCTTGATGGGCTGAGCACTTTTCCAATTGGTGATGCAAATGGGTCTTGGTTGTAGGCTTAAGCTTGTGTGCTTGGTAGAAGCAAAGGAGTAAGCTATGACAGATTCGGTATCCTGTCGCTTATGACTTGTGATGGTATGGGGCATTCCCTCATGAAAGAATGGCTACCCTCTTTGTGTTGTCTACTCAAGGGAAGAGCGGGATACTTTGGTGAAAAGGGTGGAAAAGGCTGAGGGCGTTCAAACCTTGCTAAAGAGTTCCCTTCAGGGAGCAACCGCGCTGATGACCAAGGTAGGCACATTCAATAGCCCATCTTGAGAGGMACAATGGAAGCTTCCTGCACATGGGTAACCCAAGTCTTACCGGAGTTATAGAGAAACACTTAACCACACTAGAGAGCTTCTAAATTTCYYATAGGTCCACGATGTCTTCAGTGACTGCATGTGCTTGTTAGATTGCTTTGAGTTCTATGTTGGACCCAGGCACCCTTTGTCACCTTAGGAAAATGGACTTATCAGCTATGTTTCTTGGCCCTATGATGGAGCTTTAGATAGAATAGGGGAGGGCTTTGAATTAAGCCCAATCTGTGGTTTTTTCATACAATAAGATCCAAATTGTTTGGACCCGTTAGGTTATCTACGMCCCCCCCCCCCCTTGCCCTAGCAGAACAAATTAAGATATCTCAAATGAGGATATAGAATAGAAAAAGGTAATCCGCAAGTGTCGAAAGAGCATGTAACTCCATGTAAGGGAATTCCTATT
>SNQN01008522.1:0-11959 GCA_008642245.1 Bassia scoparia | reverse complement strand
AAAAGGAAGTTTCTTTTCTTTTGCCTAACTGAGCTACTAACCCGCTAGGGAAGAATTCTGAATTAGGTCATGAAAGACCTTCTTTTGTAACAAGACTCATGTTGAAAGAGAAGCCGTAACTGATCTTATTTGAGWCCTATTAATTACACAAGTTAAAAGATAAGGGTTAAGCTCTAACTCTATAGGGGGTGTACCCTACCGAACTAATCCATAGATAATACCTAGAATAAATCACACCTCCATTTGAGTTCATTTTTGATTGAATCGATTCGAWTCCAATTCGAACTCGAGAGGAACTTCTCACAAGCTTAGCTCGTTATATAGTCAAATTGTCTCTTTTCGCAGGCTAGGGAAGAAKGAAGCGAGTCAGAAAAGGCGCTAACTAGAATTATTAACTGGCTTAGTGCGCTCCTTTATGCCCTTAGAAGTTTAAGTAAGTGAGTAGAAACTACTTTCATGAGTCTTTACAAGGGAAGAGAAGGCGCTAWAGCAAGTACTAAAGGAAGCAGCCTAATAAAAGAATAACTTACCATAAATCCCTCTAATCTTTTAGACATCTTTCGGACCGGGAGAGCTGCTACATCTCGRCAGGGAAAGMTACATAGGTGGCGTTCATCTGCAATCCTAACTAGAGTTGAAGCAAAGGATTCGACTTATGAAAGAATTAGCTCTCTAGTACGCGAAGGAAAGCTGGTCAAAGCCCGTCATGGCGTCAAGGCAATTCGACAAAGGCAGAAAGAGTCTCCATCCTGAACACAGAAGGAAGGTGGGTTTGTAAATGCTTGAACTGATTGATTTAAGTGAGATTTGAGGTAAGTCTTCTTGGATCAACTTGCTTCAAAGTTCCCATTCATTTATTTGTGAATTTTAGGAATGATCCTACCAGTATTTACTAGGCATATCTAGTGAATTGAGTCTTCCAAGAAAGGTTTCTAATGAATCTTGAGGTTCTAGATTCGTTCAAAGGGCGGAAAGGAATAGGCTCAAGGTTGTACCTTAATGAACTCTAACCATATTGATAAAATTTGGTATACTTTATATCAGCTTGTAAACTTCTACACCTTTGGGGCTAGACTCCTTTCGTAGATAAAAAATGGYAGGACTTTGAATGCTTAGTTCTTCTTTCCTAGATGTGAATGATTAAAGTGATAGCTATGAAAAGCATTGAGAAAGATTAGCGGGGTCAAAGAAAAGATGTTGAAATAGGAGTTTCGTTTTCTAGTTGGCTATAAGGGATGCTTATTTAACCCTAGTTGGATTAGGCACTTTTGGAACAAGGGTTATAGAAGTAATATTCATCTTCTTGGACATTGTTCCATTAGTGAAGAAATTAGTAACAGCAGCCACAATATCACCTTGAACAACATCTCAACTTTATTTGTTTGAAGAACATTATTGTATTAAATCCATCAAGTCCCGGAGCTTTCTCCTCATCGATGCTCCACGTTGCATCTTTGATTTCATGAGCAAAAACTTCCTGGCATAGAACCTCCCTTGTAGAGTCACTAAGGCAGGGACAACCTAAGCAGTGGTTGGCTATGTCGTAATGCTGACATACACACGACCTGACCTTTTCAATTTATCATTTTGGACGAGAAAAATTCTTAACTGTAGGCAGGCACCCTATCGCTCGATCCTAGGGAAATGAAAATAATTGGTATCTAAAATTTCTCCATGTGGGCATACTTTATCTATTTGAATTGTTCGAAAAACAACACCCGTGATTAACTTAAAAAAAGGGGTTTCGAATTCGCGTTCTTCTTCTATCTGTTTTTCTACACGCGTACCTCTTACTTTTGTGTTGTTCTATTTGTGCATGTTTGTTGCTTTTGTCAGGAAAGGCTGCTTTGAAGCTTGCAACATTTGCTGCACCACTTTTCAACAGATCTTGATCACAGGGCTTAGTCGAGACCAAACTTCTGATTATTTGTCTATTTGACAATTGAACTACGAAATAAAGTAGCATAAGACACTTTAAGTGGGTTCTACCACTTGACGCTTTCTCTATGCCTTTGTGATATGTCATGGGAACAGTACGCTGTTTGCATGCTTAGCTAGTTGGTTAGAACGCGCTTGTTAGGATCACAATTTCATTGCCTTATTTTGATAAACTCGACGATCAAATCTAAACACAGGGTTAGGTTTAATTATCCCTCTACGTTCTTCTTACTGGGATTCTTTCCTTCGTCATGTTGAGAAAAGTAGAAGTGTACATGGGTAGGGTTAGCGCGGTTCGCTTCGGGTCTCTTCCTTGGTTTGACTAAAACCGTCGAACACTAAGAAGAAAGGAAAGGGCTTCTTTCTCTGATAGGGCCAACATCTATCGACATTCATTTCCCTTATAGGGTGAACCTTTCCTACACCCTTATATGATTCCATCTATCACCTTGGATCCGCGTACTCATCGTGGTCGTCCTCAGCCTCCCGCACCCATTTTCCGCACCATCCTGGGAGGAGAATAAGGATAGCTAGTCACACGATTTCTCACCTACATTGTAAATTTTCAGTATTCGAATGTATGTTTTAAAGTTTTATATAGATTATTAGAATCCCAAACATATTTGGTATTTTAACAAGTTTTGGATTTTGGAACAAAAATATTTGAATTTTGGTGGCAAAAGCTATTTTCAAAATAAAAGGAGTGATTTATAAAAGGATTTCTTAAATTAGTGGTTGTGATTTATTAATTGGAAATAGGAAAAATAAAATAATAAAATAAAGAAATAAATTCGGATAAATGAAAAAAAACTTGGTTTGGGTCKTGTGAAAAGCTCACACGGCCAAATGGCTAGGATCAAGGGTCCAAAAATATTTTGTGATCCATCTTTCAACTTTCCTAAAAATTCATGAGCTTGTTTTCCATGTAAATGATCGCAAACCTTCCTAAATTATTTTCATGAAATCTTCCTAAATATTATTCTCCACTTCCTACATAATGTTTCATGTCCTAAATTATAACCCAACCATACATTATAAATACCCCTTCAATTAATTTGATGAGCTTCACAATTTTTCTCTTTCTTTTCACTCTCTTTCTTTTCTCTCTTTTTCTTTCTCCCTTGCCGACCACCTCTGACGAGTGGCGCCACCACTCGTCTCCTCCCCTTCCAGCAGACGCAACCACTRAGTGGGGCCCCAACACCACTCAGCCTCCTTCCTCTTTCAGTTTTTCCTCTTCTCTTTTCTCTTTGTTTTTAATTAATTCAATACACTTAAATATTATTAATCACATGTTTTATACTTGTAATCAATCTGAAAATTTATGTTTTAATAATGCTTTGAGTATAAATAATTAATCACATGAGTGTTAACATTGTTTTTATTAATTCTTTTGAGTTTTGAATATTTTATCGCAAGAGTTTCATAAATTATAAAAAAACAKAATTTTATTTATAAATATGAGTTTTAATATTAAAAAGGAATCATGCACATAAARAAAAGTCTTTTTTATGATTTTTKTGATGTTGTAGGGTTTATGTAYTGATTATAATAATGTTATATTGTAGAAGGAATTTGCTTGTAAGAACAAGTGATTATTTTGTGTGAAGGTTGGATTTATCGATTCAAGGTACGTTTATGTGTTAAAATATTGTTTTTGATCCGGATATGGATTAGATCATTATTATTAGCTTTATTTTATTACTATTGTCAAATATTTGTTAGGATATTATTCTGACTTAGCTTAAGATATTACTTTACGTTAACTGCTATAATTAGGATGCTAAATTAGTTTAGGAATTTTTATGGATAAAGATTGATATCCCTTTCTAAATATATCTTTGTTAGAGATGTTACCATTATTGTTCCATCATAAGTGGCCGAAAGGCATCAATGACAGACTCACCTTATTCTATTCATACGTATATTTCTCCTTGCGTTTGATGTAAATAACAAAACCCTTAGTGAATCTGTGAAATTATGTGAGTTCAACTTGCAGTAACTACATTGGTGCATTGGTGCCTTCTTGTGAGTACAGATATCCTTTAGTTCCCTGTGACATATTTACTGGTGGATTTGAAGTTATTTTTCAATTCTTACCATTCCCACTTCTTGGAAATATCCTTGTTCGTGTATTTGTGAGGTTGGGATTTGTGAGCAACTCAACGATAAATCCACATCATTTTACGTCCGATAAATATAGCACCCCTACGACCATTTCATAACTTGGACGCCTCAAACACTGCTTCTCTCTCTCTCCCACCTCCAAACTCCCCCTCTCTACACAATTACTCACTCTTACTTGCAATAAACACATTCAAGTACATTCAAAAACAATCTTTTGCCATTATATCAAGGAGGACGAAGGTTTCTAAGGCGCGACAAGGTCCTAAGGGTCTGAGAGCTATGTCCTTGGCTTTCAACATCGTGTGCGGACGTAGGTTTGAGGCCAACGTCTCAATTCTAACCCTCTTTTGCATGCTTGATTAGAATTCACTTTCTATGTAAAATTTGCATGTATAATTGACTAAAACAACCTGGCAATTCAATTAAAAAGCAACCTTAGGCATAAATTTTCAATTCCTCGCACGAGTGCTTGCATGCTTGTCTCACAGCCATAATATGGTTAACAAAAGTCCGGCAAATTTTGTGTTTCACGCCTAATAGAGAACAATGGACAACTGCATAGGCTCCTGGAATACGGAATTAACAACACATGCAACACAAACAGAACTATTGCATAGTATTCTATATTAACAATCTGCTAGTAACTTTCATTTAGGTTTAAAACGGAAACTGTTTGTGTTGTCTTTGACAATTGAACTCGTAATTCTGAGTAGAGGCCGCTAGATGCAGGGGGTGTTGTGCACTACTCACCCTTACCCTTGTCCCAATCCATCTTTAGTGCACTACACAACATGGATCCTTCGCCTTGCTTATGCAATATAGTCAAGGCTAAACCGGTTCCGCAGCTTCTCGCAAAGAAGGCGATGGCGACTCCTTACTCATTTCGAGATAAACACACAAATCAAGCTTAATCACAATATGCAAAAGGGAAGATTCAATTCTACAAACAAACAGCGCCAATTTAAATTGTAAACCCCCTGAGAAGAGGGATCGGACCTAGTCCGGCCGTGAGCCCCGACGCCCGTACATGTCGCCACTTACATTTAGAGGCGTTCATATGCACCTATTGTCATCGCCTTTACATGTAGAGCGTACTAATGCTACCTTCGCATCACCTTACATAGACGACGCAATCGCCTTTCGTCGCCGGTACATTAGAGGGAGCAATATGCATAATATTGTGTCACCCCTTACTAAGAGCAAACGCATATGGCACCATCACGTGCCTCATTACTTAGAGCGACGCATATGCTAAGTATCACATCGCTCTTACAATGTGGCGACGCACATGCTGCCTATCACATTGCCTCTTGCATTAGAGGCGATGCATATGCTACCTATCGCGTCGCTTGTTATATAATAAGTGACGCATATGCTATCTATCTCMTCGCCTCTTATATGAGAGGAGACGCATATGCTACCTATCGCGTCGTCATTTATATGAGAGGTGACGCAAATAATACCTATCACGTCGCCTCTTACATCGTAGGCGATGCATATGCTACCTATCTTGTCGCATCTTACGTAGAGGCGACACATATGCCCCCTATCGTGTCGCCTCTTACATTAGAAGCGACGCATCTGCTACCTATCGCGTCGCATCTTGTATTGATGGCGATGCATTAGGTATGTCACCTATCGTGTCGGGGGCTATTGTGACGGGCCAAAGGCGACGCGATAGGTCATCTTCAGGCGACGCAAAAGGGTTTTTTTTATAGTGTGTGATGTTTCCGTTGAGTTATGTATTTTTCTCAAATAAAAAAGGTATTCGATCCATCGCATGTTTCGTTCGAGTTTCTAATTYGTCGGAAAAAGCTCGTCGAAATGGGAGTTATGAAATTTCATAAAGGAATAATTTTTCAGCKGATCCTTAGATAATGTTTCAAAATACACAACTCCCAAATCGACATCTTTCTTTGGTCGAATCATGGGATTCACTAGAATTATTTCATCGGATCATCTTTTCATCATTTCAATGTACACAACTCTCGCTTCGACCTTTTCACTTGGTCGAACCAGGCGTTCGCTGGGTTTATTTCAGCGAACAAAGTATCTGTATTTTTACATCGTTAATTTTTGTCTAACTAATATTTCATATATTTGTTTTAGAAAAACCTTTGAAAGTGGCCTTGTAAAAGGCTAAGAAGATGGATGGTACTCCTAAAAAGGGTACTGAAAATCCCGAAAAAGAAAAGAGTCACAAAACCAAAGAAGGTTGGTGATAGGCTCGACTTATCTTCAAGAAACATGGAGGATTTGACCATCGAAGGACAGAAGTCCAGAAATCAAAGAAGAAAACAAAGTGTGGACGCGACTGTCGTCCAAGAAGAAGAAAAGGTGGATCCTCAACCTCCAGATCAGCCTATCAAGGTTTCTCGCAGTCGAAGTCATGCAAGACCTGAAGAGTCATAAGGAATAAAAGAACAAAAAGAAAGAAGAAGGAAAGAACGAAAGAAAAAAAAAGGTCAATGCGTCAGCCCTACAAGGGTTATGGAACATAGGTGAGACACCCATGTCTCCCCAGAACAGAGTGGCCAAATGATGACCGTGGGCCCCCGGGGGCTGGGCTAACGCGTGTGTAATAAATTTGTGTTTGTGGCTTGACGCACAGGAACCTACGCTGAGTGCGTTGAGAGGTCGAGTAAAGGGGAATTCGCCACACCGTGCCTATAAAAGTTAACATAGACGCCGCGAAACGTGGCCAAAAACAATGGCCCCACGGTCTGATCTAGTATATAACTTCAGCTATCTTAGGATATCGGCGGTACTTGGTATATCGTGAGATGTATGCCAAGAACCTGCTACACTCTCTGTTTTCTCATATTGTCATCAGCATCGTCAAAACACATTAAATTCAGAGAATTGTCAGCCGCAACTAGCGAAATGATCCACACACCTGTATTCGCGTTCTAATCCTAGAATTCTACTTAAAAGTAGTTCCAAACAGAAAAGACTAACCTTACCAAATATGTGTGACCATTGAAATAAATCAAATTAATAAGGGTGCTCTAAAAACCGGGGTCGTATGTTCATCAGTTGATTACTCTTTGGGGAGACACTTTAGGTGTGCTACAATCGGCTACCCGAGCTTACATGTCATCACTCACTTTATATTATATCTTATTTATTTAATGAGGGGCCAGAAAAATTATCGAGTTTTATTAATCTAAAAAATAAGGAAAAGGAGAAGAAACAGAGCAGTATGAATAGCGAAACAGTCAACTATTAATAACAGTTTCTATCACAAAAATTAATAAAAACGCAGTAATTAATTATATTATCAGTGAAAAAAGCGAATATGATTAAAGGCAGTGATTGGAGGTACAAACACAGCACTTGACATGGATTTCGGGATTTCGACTCGAGGGACTAAGTAGGCTAAATAATCGGTTTAGATCGAACATTTACAATGAGATAAAGGTGAAACGCTTATTATAAAACATGAAAATTATCATTGACTATAAACATCGAGGTAAAATCACAAGGAACATATCCTACACTTATTTTCAATGTACAACAAGGAAAGGAAGGGTTTCATTGAACCATTATTATTATTAGTAATGGTATATCTACTGGTAACAAACCACCAAGAAATATTAGTTCAAAGTTAAAAAGATAAGTTGCGAAAATGGTAAAATTTCTAAAGACTAATACACTATAAGATGTAGATTATAAAAAATACAACCTGGATCGCTTTCACATATACCTCGGGATTTTAATCAAGAGCGTCTAGGACCCGGTATTTGTATGCTCATATAGCAAGAGAGTGTAAGTCTGAGGAGAGAGAGAGTATGTGAAGCTTGGCTACGTATGCCTATCTTTATAGGTTTACTCTCTTATGCCTCATTTCCGAGGAAACGTCATACATATGCGAAGCTTCACTATACTCTCTCACCCTCTCACTTACAATCTCTTAATTATTAAAGCATACAAATAATTCGCTTCTAGCGCTCTTTGAATCCGAATTGACGAAGCGAAGCACAGTTATAACCGAGGTTCGCTCAATCTGACAAACTCACAATTCGCTTCTCTTCGTAAACTTGAACTAATACTGATATTTGAGTTTCTACAATACAACATAGATACCTTAATAATGCAAGAAATCATTATGATTATGATTAATTGTGACTTTCTTCATTTCATTCGCTTTAATCAATGTCAGTTTCATTTTCGTTATTACAATTACTTTATCGTCAATAAACTTATGTTCTTATGACTGTGCTGCAGATCGATCAAAAGAAACATTTTTGTCATACAACATGTTTGTTTGTCTTGTTAACGGAATCGAATCAAAAGCACTTTCTTATAATATAACATATAACATAATATATACATATATATATATACTATATGATATTATATAGTACATGATATACTATATATATAAATAATTACATATAATATAATATAATACATATATATATATGAGTATGTTGTTATATGTATAATTATGTTTGTTGCACGCTTTGATAATTTTGGTAAATAAGAACGAATATTACATGCAACATATTAAAGTCAGATATTGGGCGCCCGAATCCCACAGGTGGGAGGGCACTCGCGATTTTTAGCAGCCGTATTAAATGAGATTAATATTCACAAGTCGTCAACAATATTTTAGGCTACGAGTCATGTTTCTGTATAATAGGAACTCACTTTTTAGTAGTAACTCTAGGATTAGACGCAAATGAGGTTAAATTCTAAGTCGGTGGCACCAATAATCGGTTGAAGGAAGACAAAAGACCGAGTGAGAGGTCACCGACATGGCGGGCGGATGTGAAGATGTCGATCCCGTATGACCATGTCCCCGAACCTACGAACTGGTACTGAGCAGACCGGGCCATGTTTGCACCAACGTTTCGGCATTCCGTGATTAACCGTTTATAGGCAACGGGTACCCTTACTCGACAACACACCCCTTAACGCACTTCACGTGGTGGGTCTATGGCCGAAGCTCCACAAAACACTACACACGATGTAGGACCAGCGCCCCGCGGGGCCCACGGTCCCGACAATAGCAATAGTTCCCAAGTCAGTACTGCCGAAGTGTATGCGGCTCCTAAAGTGAGAGGTAAGAAGCCCATGAACGCAACCACAACAATTAATTGATCGAGGGAACTGAGGGAAAGTCGGAGAGCATAGAATGCTAATACAAGGCCCACATAATCCTCTGAGAACTGCTCCCTCTTGCGAGCAGCTTTGCAAAATGCCCAGCTCGCTAACAACCCCGTCGGCGATCTGCCCTTTGTTGATGTGAATCTGAAAGGGTATACAGCATCAGTAAACCGAGGCAATAGGTTTAAAATATTAATTCCATAAAAGGAAAATGCGTCTAGAACTATGTTGGAGGAGGATGGAAAATGGATGATCACGTAAACTGAGGAAGCCAAGTCACATGGGATTATAAGAGAACGGACGTGAAAAATAAGGTGAACACTCATTCCCAAAAATTAAATAGAGATATCCCTGCGCAAGGCTACGAATAAAGGACCTGTGTGTGGTCTGTTTAGTTGAGGAATTTTTTCGCAACTTTCTTTGGTAAATTGAACCTATGATTTTTCCAATGAGTAATATAACAAGTTCTCTCCTTCATGATTGGCAAAAACTGATTGTTCGCACGAAGGATAACAGCGATCGAAGGATGCCAAACGGGATTTGTTGCTCAACAGATAGAAAAGAGTACACTAAACAACAAACAGAGCTGATCATTTGCCGAAGGTAATGAGCCAAACACATGATGTCACTAGATGTATTCAGCTCGATCACTCCTCAACCGTGCGGCTCAGTGGAGAATTTGAATAGTGAAGAAAAGGGTGATGAGCTTCGATCCGCTAATGGAACTTCTCGACATATGAACAAAATGAAAAAAAAAAACAAGGTCGAGGAGGTGCCGTCCAAGATCCACGAGTTAGATACCTACATTTGTCCGCTAGCCCAAACACGATGATAAGACACCCCTTGGAACACACAAGCTAATTGAGAGAGCTAGGGCCATCGACAAACCCTAAATGACAAGTTTTAAATTAACCCGAGCCACACTCCCTAACAACACCCCATAAAATATCAGCTAATTACAAAGATAATTAATTGATTTTTTAACATTTTATACAAATTTACGAAAATGCTCAAAAATTTCTATAGCCATCTTTGGCATTTTTTTTGAAATTTTGGTAGTTAATAATTATTGCGATAAATAATATAAACTAGTTCAAAATTAGAAATTTTTTTAACATTCACTATTTTTACAAGGAATTGTATCATATTTTCCATAATTTTGGAACTTCTATAATAGTTATGAATTTCGAATAAACCCGCACCTAGAGCGAAACACCTCGTTCCGAAAGCTTCAGAGCATTCTAGACGTGGGGCCTCTTACCTGCTCCAAGAGTCTATATTCACGTAAGCTCTCATGCATGCCCCATTAAAGTCAATCGTAAAATCAATTTTTACCGAAATAACCGGCAAAATATCCAGTCGGCAAAAAAAGGCAAAAAAAACCTGGGCCGCTATTGACGCCCAAGTGGGCGCAATACATCCCATGTTGGGTGCAAGTACGCCCAATTCTTCTTGGAAAAACTTGCTATAAATACAAGTCTCGTCTAATTTGAACATACCTACACTTCTACACCTCCTCCCTACTCGTGCTGACCCTCATAACTCTCCTCACACATCAAATCACAAAATTATTTTGCATTTCCAGAAACAATTTCAAAGTTCTTAGAGGTCTTAAAGTTTCTAATGGTCTTTAAAAGGTTCTTAGAGTTTCCAAGTCAGACCATCGTCTCAGTCAATAGCGTCGGTGTAAGGAAGTGTGAGCCCAATGGTCAATCTTAAACAATCTTATAAACATGCTTGTTAGACGATTTGACCTTCTACAAATTATCATTAAAGTGATAAAAGCTATCCCACATTAATTCAAATCAACATTAGGCGCAACAAGTTTAATCTGTGAACTGCTGCATGCTTGCAAATCACACATATTAGCTAAACAAGACCGAAAAATACATGGTTCTAACACCCAAAAGATTAATTCTGGACAAATGGTTAGGCACTTTAATTCAGATCTAACAACCATGTCGCACATACAGAATAGTCCTATAGGCAACTATTAGACAACCCCCCATCCAAGTAATTTGCATGCTTAGGATTAAGGAAATAACTTGTGCTGTTATTGGACAGGACTCGCATAAACGAGTAGGCACTCTGATGCGGAAAAGTTTTTTTTTTTTTGGTTGTTGTTTTACAGATTCTGTAACTCTCGCTACCGTCTTACCCCTAACCAAATTGGTTCCTGACCAGACATGGAGTCCTCACTTGCTTATCAATTAGAGGAAGGCTTAAATTGAGTCTCCGCCAGCTTCCCGAAGAATTGCAAGTGCGACTCCAGCTTGTTTCATATATAAAACAGACACAATCAGGCATACTCACACTATTAAAACAGAATCAAATTAGTAACTAAAGCGGCATCAATAATTTATATTTCGTCCCCGGAAAGAGGGATAACAAGAATCCACTGTATCCCGATGACGCCCCGACACCCCGTAACAACGAGCAATCCATGCCTTGAATGGCATAGCCTTCTTCTCTTCAATAATCTCATTACATCATGGTGGTGGATAAATTGAAAGAGACTTGGGGACATGAGTTATCGCCTCTGCATGTTATGCGTCTGATATACTTCCGTGCTGCTCCTTAAGACTGTCTTCTTCGATGAGGTTCCAACGTTATTAATGTGCATGAAGAGGGCCTTCTTCGTAGTAGTCGACTATAAAGGCTAAGCCATTCTCCCATGCTCGGGCACTGTGGCAGAGAGTTGGTTGTTTGACGCATAATTTTAAGCTCGAGATAACGGCGGAAGTCGCTCTTTGATACAAGCCTTACCCTTTCTCTGTCCAAA
>SNQN01008521.1:10991-25510 GCA_008642245.1 Bassia scoparia | reverse complement strand
ATAATAGTTAACTTACTCACATGTCTGTAGCTCTCATGAATGTTCTCTCGTATTGATTCAAGAATTCTCAATTAACAAAAACTACATTTTTTTCTTTAAGCATCAATCATCATCACTTTTCAAGGATTTCAGTTGTAAATTTGAGATTCAAAAAGCATAAACTATTCATTAAATGTTAGAACCACTGGTTGTTTCTCCCTCTTTCAATTTAATGAATCTCAGCCTGTAGGCACACAGCTTTCCATTCACTAAAAATTCATTATTCGTTTCACTTATTTCTCAACAAGTGTCTATGGGGGAAAAACATCATTAAATTGTGGCAACTTTGAGTAAAGCGTTCTCTTTTGAAGATCTTCCAAGTTGAACTATCCTGTATTTCATAAGGCTTTCAACAGAGAGAGTTCTGACTTACAAAAAGGTTTCTTAATCCTCTAAGCTGTTGAATAAATCAACTGACTCACTTGAAGTTGATAGTCTCTTGGGGACGGAACCAAAGAGATCAGATCTTCTTCACCATCAACCGGATAGTTTGGTTTGGAAAATCTGGGCCTTTTCCAGTTCCACCTTTCACTTGTCCAATTCATAACACTTTTCAAGCTTCAACCTTATCATTGATTCTTGGCTAGTAGTGATTAGGGCTACACACTTTCAATATTCTTAGAAAGGGCTGTTGATACGGTAAGCAACTGTTAATAAATAACAAAGTACAAATATGGGCTTGCCACATTTCTAGGCTACTCAGCTATCTTTTTAAGATTTTTATGCTGCTTTTGTTTTGCCAGTTTATGAATTTGGTTTTCACTACTCATGTTAAATTTTTTTTTTTTATTAATCTTTATTTTCAATTTTTATACTATAAGGGAAGATTCTATATAAAAACGAGCAATATATTACTCGAAACAAAACTATCATGTGCATTTACAGTGTGCTATGCCTAAAACTTGTTACAGTCTATGATCATTATATCTTCTTTGTGTTACCGTGGGCGGGCAATGGGGCATGCCTTATCTTGTCCTATTCAAAGAGACTTGCTGCAGACCTGTGCTCCCGATCCGCGTTCCCCACCGGAACCTTCAAAAGTAACAAAACCAAATAATCAGTGTTGATTTCCACCTCTGAGCTTGCTTGCAAAACCCCATTCCAGTCAGTGCGGCAAAACACTAGGGTTAGGTATTTTCATTCCTCAAGTCAGGGATCCTGAGACAGTAACCTCACCCCATCAAACGTGTCTGCAATGTTTCGGCTGATCGAGGTAGCATTTTCCGCCCAAGCTCGCTTTCTCCAGACTTGACTGTTTGTTCCATTCCACCTCCCCCTTCGGCCCCCAATCCTCCGCCTCCGAGAGAGATGTCCCTTCGCCCACACTTAAAAACACCCGTGCAAAAGATGTGTGTTTTCGTCTTGGAGAAGCTTTTAACCTATTAATATTATGTTCTTTCCCACTGAAAGGGACTTGATATCAAAGCGGGAGGGTCCTGCTCCTACTCAAGATCATAATTCCCCTCAAAGGACAAACCTGCTATTAGACCAAAAAAAAATAACCACTCCATATCAAATCACTGCTGCCTCTAGGCGCCATCCCTTTGATATATTTTACTCGGCCTATGCACTACTGCTTTTTGCATATTTTTTGCGAAGGTTCCTTCTCGCGGAGTCTGTTAGAGTCAATTAATCCAACTACAAAGCTTTGTGCGAGTGAACGGAGCGGAACGCAATCAGCCTGGTTGCCAAGGAGACGAAAGGAGACAAATCTGTTGGGGCCATCTCATTAGATGTATATAGCATGGATTGATCTGTGGCGTTTGCACGTGTTCTCGAGAGGCTGCCAAAATCTCGTAAAGATATAAACTCGACAGGAAATAACTTCTCAACAAAGAATAGCCGGATCAAAACACCACAAAAACCAAAAACATATTTTACTCAAAAAGAAGATAACACTAAAAGAAAAGTCATTGAATCCCTGATTTCATGAAATCTACAAAGGAAATAAAACAATCCCGATAATAAATCTAAATCATATCTATCCCACTGTTTCCCGAGTTAGCATATATTAATTCATAACGTTATAGAACAAGATTAGCAAACAGAGCCTCAAAAATGGTCCTATTCGGAAGCATTGAAATTAAACCTACAACGTCTCTAGAAATAAGTTTCTCCACGTTGCAAAAATAAAGCAAGTTTCGTCAAAAAGAGGTAAATCTTTTAACACCAAATTTGGTTACTCCTCAATTAGCAACTGTTGTCCTGCATTATTCCATGATTACAATGCGGGTTTAACCTCACGAGGCCCTCCCTGCCATTTACCCCACCCCACCATAGCGCGGGTGCAAATCTGCTCAATATACGTGGAGCCATTAGACTTTGTTCATTTTGTCTTTTCTCCTTCTCACAAGCTCAGACTATGACTAATATTTCTTTGCTATTTTCATCACACAAAAGATTCACAATGATCATTTCCTTTGGAGGCTTCTTTGTCTTATCCTTTCCGACCGTTCATCGTTTCTTATGCAATCTTCAAGCGGCAAATGTTATCGTATTTCTGTGAGGAACATATTTGACAAACACCGAGCCAGCAACCAATTTCCTCACTGAGTCGGAGCCTCCCCCGATAGATATAATTCCTTTTTGAATTCCTGTTTTTTCCATCCAATGCATAGTTTTCCGGCGTGTCGTTCTAAGGAGCTGGTGGTGGCAAACATATTGCAATACAATTCGCTATCCTGATTGCGTGGCCACATAATTCTTTTCGTGTGTATTTCAGTTCACGCTCGATGGACCTGAGAAACCTCATAAGAAATATATACTTCTTTCTTTCACAAAGTTTCCCTGAGCGCACATTGTGAGCAATTAATAAGGCCTGAATACCAATTTAGAAAAGATCACTGAAGAAACTCAAAAAGAATGGATCCCGGAATTTGTTCCCGAGCTTTGATTATAGACCATGGGCGACTTTTTTGCCCAACGTGGGTTAATCTCCCCTTGCTTTTAGATCTCCCCATGATATAGACCTAAATTGGTGCTCCTCTGTCTTTTTGTTGGCTCTTTCGTTTTTTGGGAAAATTATCAGGAAATGTAAGATTACTCTTGTAGATATTATACCCGTCAGCTCGAAAAATGTATAGAGCTAAAGCGCCAATAAAGTTTGGAGAAGGCACAGCGAAAGGTAGTTTTATACGATTGTCCTCCGCAAATCTGGCTTGTTGTGCGTTAGGCGTCCTCTACAATACCTAACATCATAATTTATACATCTCAACTCTAAAAAACAAAGGAACGTGCTCACTCTACTGTTTTCCTCGTGACATCCATTTGGGATGGTAATTTAAGACCAATGTTATCACCTCTCTCAATGCACGTACAACTCTGATATTTGATTTGGTGTTGCGACTCGGACATCAAAATCTCGCTAAGGTACTCTCCAGTTACTTTGTGTTGAACTCACAATCACTAGGCGGCTCTTTCATTTGTCTAAAAATATGCTATTAATATCACACTCTTCAATTGTATGACAACACACATTACCTACCCAGAAACAACACAATACCTTTCATTTCTTTAAGTCTGATGGGAGATTTGACTGACTTTAGATAGTAGGGGCTATATTGGGAGAGTGAAAGTAGGAGGGCCCTATTTTATTGTAAAACTTGTAATTTTTAATGGCGGTCCGCGTGATGTGCTATGCTTTCGTTGTGGATGGCTTTATGTTAGTGCTTTGAGTGACCATCTTAGTGGGCGTTCTTGATGTTCCTTCCTCAGGAGGAGTGAGATGCTTTCTTTCTTTCTTTTGGAGCTTATTATTCATTGAGTTTGTTCGTGAGATGTGTATGTGAGATAAGTTATTAGATTATGTGGGTTAAAGAACCTCCACCTAACACCGCATCTATATTTATTCTTATTTACTCATTAATCACTATACGCCCCTCATGCGAAACGCTCTCTCTCCCCATAACACTCATCACCGGGGCCCAAAACTTTGTAATTCAATTGCAACAGAATATAGATTTAAAGCCTGGGCCAAAACCTAACTGTATTTTTCCTATTGTTTCCTTAGAGTTCTAAATATTTATACCGCTAAGAGATTAAATGGGTTTTCTACCTAACATTTCGTCTCTTAAAAGCGCAATAATAACTCCCAGGTTGCCTAATTTTCCCACCCCTACCCCTCCTTAAAAATGCCCAGAATAAGAAGGTGACATAAATATATTGGGTATTTTTTCCTATTTCCATTTTCTTATAAGGCTTATCCAAAAAAGCTAGGCCAAAGAAAACAAATAATCTTTATCAAAAAGGTTTAAGGATACTTTTGAAGGGAAAAAAATAATTTAAAAAGAAAAAAAAAAATTATCCTCTTTCATATAAACCGCAACACACAATGACAGTGTAACTATTTTTTCACAGTTAATCCCTCACAATGTCTGGTTCCTCCCAGCCTTGGTGCTCTGATTATAGAAAGTGTGGGGTGAATTAATTTCTAACGATGTAAACAAAATACATAAGCTTTGTACACAGAAATCACAACATAGTTACTAATATATAATCATATTCGTTAGAGGCACTTTAGGTTGGCGTTAGTCCATTCTTAGTGTGCCTACACAAATACCCACAAGTTTAGAATTAGGTTTAGCGATAGTTAGAAGAGATACCCCTTTTTATTTAGAGACTTCTAGAATGTTATTCAAATTTCTGAAGGGCGGAATTACTGTGCGTTCAGGGATGTTTCGTGGGCATTTTCTTTCTTGCATAAAAGAAATCTTTGGAGATGCTAATCCTCTTTTCTGATTACGGGGTTTTCTTTAACTTTTCCATTGTGGAGCAACAAACAAAACCGAATTTCTAATCTAAAATCAAAACCATCCCAGATCGCTCGTTATCTAAAGAGGAAGAGATCTCACGAACTTCAAGTCTCTTTTGTATAGAGTTTATTGAAAATTTCTTTTTCTTGAGAAATTACATGGTTTCACTATTGGGGGGCCCACGGGTATAAGTTCATTATTTTCCCCCCTTTTTTCATTGCAGCATGTCCACCAAGTGACGAGAGTGGAAGAGTAATATATTACTTGAAGGCACCGTTGTTTCCCAATATTTTGCTTCGAAGATAATTAATTCAACAAAACTTGGAACCACTTTCTGAAGGAAACAAAGAAGGTACGTTTAGACTGAGATTTTCTTTCGCGTTTTTGTGCCTCTAACCCAAGTGAAATTGAAGTGGGTGGGGCTAACTCCTCGATAAAGGGATAACTCCTCATCCTTCAACGTTTCCCTATATATGGATACACAGTATTTGGGTGAGTGTGTGCGAGAGAGCGAAATTAATACCTTCTACAGTATAAAATATTTAACTTGTCTAGGAAAACAAAAGGGGAGGTTTCTAAAACTAGGCGGTTTGTATATCCCATTATGTAACCAAAGTCGAAGAAATCTAAAACTTATAAATCAATAATACTTATCCGGAAAGATCTTTTCCCGCTGTAGTTATATAATTTGTAAAGTTTTGTTCTTCTCCACCTCAATAAATCTTTATGGAATTTCTCATTATCACAAATCTCACCTTACAAAATCCGGTATATAAAACCGCCGCTTTTGCGGCATAAATATATATAAACCCATAATAACATTTCGACTATTATACAAAAAGCTAGACATACTATTAGCCTACCCTTAAACCAACCATATATTTATATTGTTCCGGATTTCCTTTTAATTTCAAAATACGGATAATGATTGTGCCCCCAAAGAGATTCCCCTGAACAGCGAGATTTAGATCAAAAAGGTAAAGAAGGAAAATCCAGGCAAAGATAGAATATTTTTGCCTATCTTCAGTATTCCCTTCCATGGTACACCCGAGAGTTTGTCACACAGATGTAAATACCTATGATCAATCCCACCACTCTTCACAACGCCTTCGCCTCTGGGACTCATTCAAAATATAAATGACCTTATTGACCGACGTTGAAGGGGGGGACAAAGCTTGCGACTCTAGGCCTTTTCGGCGTTCAGCGAATTAACTCAATACAAGCTTTAATGTAGAGAGGCCAATCCAACTCGTATTAGTTAGGAGAGTCTTGTCTACAATAAAGCCTATACGGTCGCTTCCAGAGAAAAAAACCTTCCGGTTAATATCAATCAAATGAGGAGCGGGATTCACAAAGGCTTGATCTTTTCCAAAGGCGAAGCCGAAAGGCTACCTCAGTGTATTCAAATTTCTTTACACCATTTTCCGGCAGTCATTGGTGGGTGAGCCTATATACATACCTTCTTAATATGTGCGAGTATTTGTTTACTGAGAAACCGAGCAACTATCACAAGTCTATTGTGCAATCCATGTCTCTTCCAAGAATCGGCCATTACACATTACGCCCCCTCCGCCTATACCCTGGAGCTTCATTTATATTCGATTAGGGAGATAAACTGACCAAAGATCCCTTATTGTGCATGTTGGAAGTTTCCCTTTTGGGATTGGTATTCTCTATAACGAATATGGATGGTGAAACATAGATCTAGGTGGCGCCCAACACAACAAAATCATACCTATAGTTATTTTCTCACCCTAATTCTTTTTTACTGTCTGAGACCCTTGTCATTCCTTATACTATATGCCTTTGAATTGTTCTTAGGATGTAGATTATGATACTTTGAGGTCTATAGCGCATATAATACCCAAAATTATAGCCCTTTCCAATACCACAAGACTATGACCAAAGGAACAAAACAGATTTTTTCTGAACTCTTAGGCAAGGCAAATTGTCCAAAAAGAAAGAATATCAATTTATGCATTCCTCTATCTCTCTTAAGTCACTCCAAGTTTTCCCATCCTCACATAAAAGAGTATAAACCGTATACATTAAAAAGGGGAATACCTTGTGAGCTTTATCTAGTCGTGACCATTGTTATTTTCCTGATTGACGCAAATGGTCTTCCATTGATCAATGTTTCAACAAGTCCTTGTGAGACATGTCCCCAATCCTGCATACAACATAATAGTTAACCCTCTTATTCTATTTAATTTCCTTGGCTTCGTTGCTCATGACGACCTTTCCTTTATTTCGCAAGGAGTTGTTCGAGACTCAGAACTTATCGACAATTTTACACTCAAGAGCTTCCGACCGGTCTTTACACCCCCGTGGCAAACAGCCGTTCCCGAAAACAATTAACGCAGTCACACCCTACTGTAAACAATTGCTCTTTCTTACTATTTGCCACATATAGTTGGACTTATCAATTGTTGACACCATCAGAAACTTTTTTTTTTTTTATCCGCTTTGGGAGGGGAGGACTAATCATTTGCTACAACAAACAAAGGCAAGCATAAGGCGACTCCAGCAATCTCCTTCTGAGACAATTTGTCAGAAAACCAAGATCTTGATTGGACACTCCAGGATTAAATAATACAGCACAAAAATACTTTTCAAGAAACGGGCGATAGTATCATCTACATAAACAAGTCCACAATTCACAAAAACTGGCCCACCTCTTTGCGTCTAGTTCTCTTTACGGAGTCAAATCCTTAATATCCCTATAATCCTTAACTCTTTTCTGTCAGCCACTGTAAATATCTCCAAGCGTCCTTTTTGCGTGAGGTGCCAGGGTCCCGGCCCCTCCATCAAGACTCGTCATAATCTTATCCAGCGCGCCCCATGACACAAAATGAAAGAATCGCCCAATAGCGTCGATCATACCCTCTTTGGCGTGTATTTCTACTGATATATGGATGTATTCTCCTCTGCTGGAGCTGTTTTACCGTTATTACCTTTTTTCTTATTGTCCCCATTATCCTAGGGAACCTTAATAAAGAGAAAAAAAGAAAACAGTGGCCCCTAATTTGGGTCAGTCGCGATAGGCTTTGAGTAGAGCGTTCCTGTCACAGAGGAGGTGCACGATCAATCTACCTGAACCTATCCAACACCCGATCATTGGTCTTTGGGAATTGTTCTCTGGTGGTTTCCTCTTCTTCAGTGGCTTAACTCTGTCTCCTCACTCTATAATGAGTCGGAATGAGGGGTTTTGTATGGGGAGATCGTTCTTCCTTAGAACATTCGGTTTTTCTTCTCCTGTTAAGATATTTCTCTTTAAAATAGAGGGGGCATACATATAGATGATTAAAGGTTGGGGCCCGCACAGAGTTTTGTTTAACAGCATCTTTACCCAGGACCCATTTATAGCAGGTCATCCGTTTGATAGAAGCCCTTTTTCTTATTTACCCGAATAGTTGGCCACACCACCCAGAAAGAGACTTAAATCATTTTCCTCCTGCACTATGTTTTATGTAAAAGATGGCCGCTTAGGAACTAAGAATAAATCTTACTACACAGTGCACATATTTTCATTCCTCTACTTGACCATTACAAATATTCCACACGCATGCTGCGTTCCATACTCCTTAGTATGATCTGACTTTTCACCCAGCCCACCCTTCCTTATTGACAAAAGAGATCTTCTGTCGTTCTTTTCAATGGCGGCCCTTTTGTTATGTAGGGAGGCCTTTGTTTTTGGTGAACAATTAGTAAACGTTTCTGGGGAACTCCGTTTGGTTTTTATCTCTAAACTGTATGGTCTCGTGACCTCTCTTTCCTGTGAATTTCTTCTTGATCTTGTATCCTGTCTGGATGACTTTTTAAACAGGCCCTGTAGTAATAAGCTCATAAAACTTACAAGTCTTTTCTTGGTTCCCTGTCCTTTGAAGGTTATTTATATGTTTTCCATTTAGTGCGCCTGTATTAAAATTCTACTACCTCACCCGAACCACTTATGCCTGGACTGAGCATAAGAGCACAACTTACTCCAATTTTCTTGTTACAAGGAAGCATGAAATGAACTTGAGACTTTGGGTTTTTAGCACGTAACCGGGTCAGTCGAGACTGTAAAAAACTTAATTGGAGCATTTAAGGTGCAGTTCGATATGGTGAAATGCAATTATTTGACTCCAGGATCTCATTTCTTCCTATCAAACTCTTCCTCACCACCTATATTCTGTTGATTGGGCGGTTTCTATGTGTTCTTCACAGTGCAGGCCCCAATCGTCTGGGTTTTTCATTTCTTGGCGCACAAAATAAAAGACTATTCTTTTTCATGTCAGTTGCCTTTTAGGCGCCCTTTAACTCATAGAGTTGCTAAACTTGGTTAGTTCCTAGTTGGGCGAGCTATTTGGGTTTTATTATGTGGGAGCCTCTTGAGGTACAAGAGGAAGGACACGATGTGAGAGAGGAGAGCGGCAGATTGTATACTGGTCCTCATAATTCCTTTCCCCCTACTTTAGTTTGTGAGGATGGTCAGAGGGTGAATTCTTCTAGAGATAGCTCTGATCCAACATTAATATTGTTCCCTGTAGCCTGTACTATTCCCGATTCGGATTTTTTTGCTTAAGCATCTTATGAAAATTGTCCCTATTCTTGCAATATATTCCATTTATGCATATACCACACACCTACGACAACTTCAAACTCAGACTACCTATACCACCCATCTCTTTTTTCCCCGCTCTTTAGGTAGTTGATTTCGAAAATGTAGCTTAAAAACCCCAGAGTTTGGACGCTTTAGCGCCTTGGGAGAATCATATCTTGACTTTTGTGATATTGAGTGCAAGGTCATTTTGTTAGGTGCGCTGTCATTTTTCTTGTGTGATTTGTTTATTGGTGGATTGGATCGCTGTTGAAAAATAGCCTTAAGCCACGTTATTCTTTGATGGGTGGGTGTTGTCTGCTACTGTTCCAGACACCAGTATGGGAGAGTCGCATGTCTTCCACATGTGAGTGTTGTTACATAAGTCTTCTTTATTTCTAATTGTGACTATGTTTGTTGAGATTCACCGACTTCTTTCAGTTGCGCCTTTGACATCATATCTTGGTTCTTGTTTCTTATTACGTTTTTCTGATTGACAACTTATTTACTTATTCTGACCAATAGGGACGGTCAATCATTAGAAAGGAGACTCAAACTTGTCTTTTAGTTGTAACATTTTCAAATCATCCAAAAAAAAAAAAAAAAACCAGGAAAAAAAAGAGAAAAATAAAAAAAATCCAAAAAAAAAAAGAAAAATCCAAAAAATAAAAAAGTTTTTATTTATATGTGTTATAATTTCCACAAAAATTATTGCCTTTTTTGTCCCAACATTGTAGTTGATGCTGTTGAAAAAAATAAACAAAAAAAACGAGTAGATGGTTGTACAATTACTCAGCCCCGAACTTCGTATATTTGCAAATAGTCCATTGCCTCATATTGTTCTAATCTAGAAGTATTCTCTATGGTCAAAAGGAGATATTCCAAGGTTTATTTCTGGTCGTTATAATCGAAGTCGGCACATGTTGGCATCTTTTACTTTTGGGCGAAAAGGTTGTATTATTTTAAAAAGGCCTATTTTATTCACCACCTTAGTGTTCCTTTAGGCTCTTAATTTATGTTGCATTTTTCCTGGTTTATTCACTATATTTCTCTATAGGGAAAATGATTTTTACACTAATTATCGGGGGCTCCACTCCCTACGTGTAAGGTTTTTAAGTGTGACTCTGTTAATAAAGGACCCCTCCAATAAACACACAATTATTTCCCACAAATAAAATTACTTTCCTCTCATTTTCTAAATCCCTAGACTCTTAACCATTTCTTAAGCTCCTCCCCTCCTCGACCCGCGAATCTATAAACCCCACAAACTAAGTCAATTTATAAAAATATGTCTTCTTCGCTATTCAACACCTTGATCTTAAAAGAGAACCAGTGCAAAAAACAATTTCATCATCATTTGTGTTTTTTTTCCTATCCCTAATTTGTTGTTTCGTTTGCGCTTATAGAGTAATTTTGTGTAATATCTCTTTCTACCTCCCTTGACAAGTTTTCAGATTTTATTTAGGTTAGTTTAAGTGGTCGGCGAGGAGTCCCAACTTTTTCCTAAATATATAGCGAAACGGGAAAGAACTCTTTTTGTTAAGTCGTTGTGCAACGTAGCTACTTAAAGTTATAGAGAAGAAAAAACACCCATGTAACACACAAACCATGGCGTGAGTCGCATCGGGGTTGTGAGTTAGAAATTTGAGTGCTTACCGATCGCCAGCAGAAGTCCATTTGATTCATCATTCCTGAGTTGTTTGGGGCCCTTCTAAGTTTCTGTGTTATAATTTGCACGGAGTCCCACACAAAAGTTAGAGTAAATAAACTAAGGTTGTTTGGAATGCTTACTTAGTATTCCATTGCGAGTTTCTTAAAGCGGATCTCCATAATCCAACCGATCCCTATATCTGCCCATACCGAACTCACCCGACCAGGTCCATACATAAAATTTAGGGAAGAAGTGTGGTTGTGGTGGGCGCGTTCAAAGGCCAATTTATTCATAAATTTAGAGGTATCCAAATACTTGACATAACCACTTTATTGCCCACATCACTACGAAAAACACAAAAAATCAAGAAGGAACGGGGAGTGTTTCCGGAAAAACGTCAATTTTGTTGAGGAAAAAAGATGAAGGTACATACATGAATTCCTTTTTGCCGGATTCTTCTTCTATTACATTTCACCACTCTCTTTGTCCGATTATTTGTAAAGATGCTGTCGGGCCCATAGTGTTTATGGGTTTGTTTCTTCTCTCTTTGTCTTGCCGATTTATTTATCTTTGCTCTTATACACGTTCCGCCAAGAATGGTATCCACCCTCGGTCTTTATACACCACGGTCCGTAAAGTAACATTTTTGGACGAAAAAGAGGCCAATTCACAAGCCTTGGACTATTTGCTTGCTTATGGAGTAGGTTGCCCAAATTAAGAAAAATTAAAAAAATTGTGCTGGAAGTATTGTGGGGTGTAAACTCAGGAAAACGCGGGAGGCAATAATTCCCGAGGTTTAAGTTGGAGGAAAAAATCTGGAGGTGAACAGTTATCTTTAGAAGCTTTAAAATGAGATGCACTAGCTTTGTCTGAACCCTGCTCCCTTACTTTTTTGCTAGAGGAATCGGGAAGGGAAATTGGTTATACCCCTATTGAATATAAAAAGGGGTGTTCGCCCTTCACTATCATGCTTACAGAAAAGCCCGTCGAGACCCACAAGAGATGGGTAGGGGGCAAGGAAGTTAGAATTTTTTTAAGCTGATGTGTAGGAGCGTGTGTAGGAATAGCTCTTGGATGCAGGGAGGATTTAATGATACAAATAACGATAATTAATTTCCTGCAATCCGGTTATCTTTATTGAATCCCAGCCTACATTTTATTCTTATTTACTTACTTGCCCATCATCTACCTAGGAGAAAACCAAAGCATTAATGGCGCCTCTTATGGGGCGCGTCTCTCTAAAATGAGGGGCCTCATCCGTCCTTTCTCACATTTTGCGTAACCCTTAATGTTTTTTAGTTTTAGGTCTTCTACATAGAAAGTTGCTACTCTGAGTTCTCCTTAAAGTATGGAAGGTTGCTATAATGTTCTTTGGCCAGCATGTTTGTGTGTAACAAATATCGTGAATATTTATTGTCCTAAGAAAGTAGAGAATGCTTTTAGGGAGTGTGGTGAGAACTTTCCTTCTCCTTCATACCAGGGATTCTGGGTAAATGTACTAAATACCTCCGCAATGCTTTGGGAAACGTCAGTAGATTAAGGGCGTAGGAAGTTTGTGTTTCTCATGGCCTGAAGGATTAGGGGCACGCCGAAATAGACAATTACACCGTGTTGTCATTTAGGTGACCTTTGGGAAACCGGCTCCGATGGCTGCCGGTTACTGCGTTGAGGAGAAGTAGGTATGTGAACATCTGTTACATTGTGTTAGTGCCCCAGATAAGGCCTGATTGGGCGGATAAGGATAACCCTGATTCCCAGTTTGTGGAAAGTATGTGGGTTGTGGTGATTCCTGAGCAGCAAGAAATGTACTTTGAGGAATAGGTCCATTAGTTGTAGTTTGAAAACTGACGCTAGTGGGGGAATACTCCTCCAGTTGCATAACCGTTTGCCCCTGAACCAAAGGTTGTTCCAGTGGGTGGAACGGTTCCCATTGACGTAGTCAAAGGGACGGAATTAGGAGCCAAAGGAACARAAGAAGGTCCAGGATCAACATGACTATAGCATGACTCATAGCCTGACCTTGGGCCTGCTTCTCTCCTCTAATTCCTCTTCCCTTCATTAGCATCTCGGAGAGGGATACTCCTTGATACTGTTRTGGAACAAAGCTGAAGTGTAAAACAAATAGAAATGAAAGAGAAACAAACACCATTCATTATAAAGGGATAAGTATCAGACTACCATTGTATTACAAGGAAGGATGATTACCTCCATGTTCACACAAATGGGATGAAAAACAAACAACTTACTGATCCACGATAGGATGAACTACGCCACGCTACGCTACACTAATCTAGGCTACGCTAAACTAAACTAACTTGGCTACTGAGCCAAGTGTGGCTAAAAAGGAACTAAATGCGAAAAAGAGAGATATGTTGTTGTTGTTCTACTGTACCACTGCACCTATTTATAGGCCTCCAAGGGTGAGATCGTGGTGGAGGTTACATCAGACGGTTTTTGCCGCTTCTTTCCATATTTCAAATATTCGTAAATTCCCTCCAAGTCTCTTTGTCGCTTGATTTTTCGTGGGCCTGCTTTTGGGCTATTTGCTGATGGGTCATCCTTACTACAATTCCCTTCTAACGCTATCGCTGTATCGCTAGACTGAAGCTATACCAAGAACGCCATGTATCGCGTGTTTCTTGCTTCCGCGTTATTCGTCGCTAGTTGYTTACTATTGTCAAAGTTCCCCTAATTAAGTCAACTATATATTTTTGATCGGTAACAAATGCGAATTAAATTAGACAAGGAACCTTTACTTTTTCTTTAAAAAGACAAGGAACCTTATCCCATGGCGAGTGAGATGCCTATCATCACCGGTGTACTAGAGTATTGGTTATTGAGAACTAACCTTTGCATGTTGGTCTACTGAGAAACTGAGAGAGTGAGAGTTGAATTGAACAGTGATTAAAGATGGCGAATCGACTAATCAGTGAATTGGGTCTTCCCAATCACATCGCCAACATCTTCGCTGCTCGCAACATCCTCACTGCCAAGGTCTTTCTTCCATTCATTACTCTCTTTCATTTCTCAAGCATTCATATTTTTATTTTAATTGGCGGGTATTTTGTATAAGATTTAAGGTTTGATAACTTAACTGATAATCTCTCAATTTTATTGCACTTTGCACCTTCATTTGTGAGTTTAATTAGATGGGTGTTTTCTTGTCTATTTATTGTGAATTAATTAATGTTGGTGTCATGGGAAAAACTGGAATTTAGATTCGAATAGCAAAGAKAGAACAGAATTTTGTTATTGGGGTACTAGGGGTTTTAATTTTAAGTTTAATTTTTGTTTTTTCAATGCTATTCTTGTCATTTTGTCAAATGAAAAGTTCATAGTTKATGATRTCAAAGGTGTGCATTGTTGGTAATAACTATKAAGAGGGAAAAAGGCATTGGAATAGCGAAGAGAAAGAATGATAAAAAATCGTATGATGAGTAACCTTCATTAGTACATAATGGATTTATGGAAATTTCTTATCAGACGTTTGAACGCT
>SNQN01008520.1:6930-28817 GCA_008642245.1 Bassia scoparia | reverse complement strand
GTTAAACAATTTTATACAACACAAAACTAGTATTAATTAATCCTTAATCCTTAAAACATGAAAAATCCCCAATTTAAAGCCCTAATTTTATAATTAAACAAATCTAAAAATTATTTTATTTTTTTTATATACCCAATTGAATCAACAAAAGTTCCAAGCTTTAATCAAAATTGAAATATGAATTAACAAGAGAAGAATAAATTAAAAAATAAACAAAGAAGGGGAGAGAGTGGACCAGCGGCCGTGGCAGGCTAGTGGCGGTGGCCCACGAGCGGCAACGCAGGCCGGGCAGCACGGCGCAGCAGTCACCACGATGCACCGCAGCAGTAGTGCACAACAGCAGATCGTAGGAGCAACAGGAACAACGCTGCAACAGTCGTGGGCTCCTGGTCAGCGGCTCCGTTGGCTCCGGCGGTGGCAGCAGGTGGCGCGGCAGCCTTTCTCTCTCTCTCTCTCTCTCTCTCTCTCTCTCTCTCTCTCTCTCTCTCTCTCGTGCCTTTCTCTCTGTCTCTCGGCTTCCTCCTTTCTTTTTCTTTTTTTTTTGTTTTGAAAAACTGAATAGTGAAGGTGGCGTGAATAGTGAGAGTAAGGAAGGATAAAACCCTTTTAATAATTTAGGTTTTAGTTAGATAGATTTTGAATATCTTTTTTTTTGTTAAACAATTGTTTTGGATAAAATAAAATCAAATCAAGTAAAAATATATCATGAAATATATCTTAGGCAAAATAATAAAAATTAAATGGAATTTAAATAAATCGCATCGTTTTATAAAATAATTGTTTTGTATTTATAAGAAAATATAATTATAACTATTCGAAAATTACGGGGGATTACATGTGTTGGTAAAACAGTTGCTGAACCAGTTGAACTGCTCACTGGTTGCGGTAAGATCTGATGAAAGTGGTCAGAACAATGCTTATTGAAAGTGGTCTCCCTAAGAGTTTTTTGGAGGAAGCAGTAAGTACAGCATGTTACATCCTAAACAGATCATTGCTTCGTCCCATTCTGAAGAAGACACCTTATGAACTCCTAAGGGGTAGAAAGCCCAATATTGCACACCTGAGAATCTTTGGATGTAAGTGTTATGCGCATAATAATGGGAAGGAACAGTTGGATAAGTTCGACCCTAGGAGTGATGAGGGAGTCTTCCTTGGATACTCCACACAAAGTAAGGCATACAAGGTCTTTAACAAAAGGGCCTTGTGTATTGAGGAGAGTGTCCATGTAATTTTTGATGAATATAACATGTTCTCTAAGATTCCACAGGTTACTGAAGATGACTCCATAGGATTATTGGAGTTCACTGGAGAACAATTCACTGGTCCAACTACTGATCAGGTAAGGGAACCAGACTCACCTACTGATTTAGCACCAAATGGTAATGCTTAGTCACTCAAAAATCAAAGCTAGTGATAGGACCTGGTTATCCTCTCTGATGTAATTCTAGTTGCTCAGCTTTCTTGGCTACTGGTGCCTTCCTAGAAGGGATGAGTAGACTGGTTAAGCTCTAGGTGTATCTGGTTGCTTTTCAATATATTTCTTGCTTATTTACCAAAAAAAAATTATGGAAGATACTGAAGAAGACAATCCATAGGAGGACAGTGAATAGGTAAGTGACTCAGGGGGAACTATCAACAACTCGGTTGACCCCACTAAGAATCAGGTAAGTGAACAGGAACAGAACACTGAGCAAACTGGTCCCCCACAGAACTTACAGGGTGCATCAAGTGAGGGGGGAAGTTTGCCTAGTGGTAATGACAGAGTGAATGCACAAATGAATACTGGTTTTAAAAGTTACAAATATCAGTCTTCTCATCCCACAGAACAAATTTTAACTGACATTAATAAGGGGATTCAAACTAGAAGATCTGTTTATCAAAACTTTTGTGCATTCTACTTATTTTTGTCTAGTATAGAACCCACGAACTATAAAATGGCACTGTCTGATCCTGATTGGGTCTTGGCTATGCAAGATGAGCTGAACCAGTTCCAGAGGAACAGTGTTTGGCATCTTGAGCCTAGACCAGAAGGCAGAACAGTTATTGGTACTCGATGGGTCTTCAGAAACAAATTGGATGACCTAGGTACAATAGTCCGAAATAAAGCTAGGCTTGTGGTACAAGGTTACAATCAGCAGGAAGGGATTGATTATGATGAGACCTTTGCACCTGTTGCAAGACTTGAAGCCATAAGAATATTAATTGCTTTTGCTGCTCACATGAATTTCAAACTGTTTCAGATGGATGTCAAGACAACCTTCTTGAATGGCTACTTAAAAGAGGAGGTATATGTTGAGCAGACTCCAGGCTTTGAGGATGCACTATTCCCCAACCATGTGTACAAGTTGGACAAGGCATTGTATGGTCTTAAACAAGCTCCTAGAGCTTGGTATGAAAGATTGTCTAACTTTCTGATGGAAAATGGTTACAAAAGGGGAACAGTGGACAAGACCTTGTTCATCAGAACAAGGGGCTCTGATTTACTAGTTGTACAGATTTATGTAGATGATATTTTATTTGGTGCAACTAATCAAATGCTATGTAATGAGTTTGCTGATCTTATGCAGAGTGAATTCGAGATGAGCATGATGGGGGAACTAGGGTTCTTCCTTGGGCTACAGATCAAGCAAACAGATGATGGGATCATGATCCATCAGCAGAAGTACTTGAAGGAACTACTGAAGAAGTATGGTATGCAGAACAGTAAGGCATACGATACACCTGTTCCTACTTCATCCAAACTGGATGCAGATGAAGGGGGAACAGCTGTTGATGCCACACTGTTCAGAGGTATGATAGGATCTCTTCTGTACCTTACAGCTAGCAGGCCTGACATCATGTTCTCTGTGGGGTTGTGTGCTCGATTCCAGAGCAAACCCCAAGGAGTCACACTTGAAGGCTGTAAGGAGGATTCTCAGGTACTTAGTAGGAACAGATGATCTGTGTCTGTGGTACCCCAGAGGTAGTACAATTGAACTGGTCGGGTACACAGATGCGGATTATGCAGGATATCTGGTTGATAGAAAGAGCACATCAGGTATGGCACACTTCTTGGGATCATGTTTGATCTCTTGGGGTTCAAAGAAGCAAAATACAGTTGCTTTGTCCACAGCAGAAGCTGAATACATAGCTGCTGCAGCTTGCTGTTCTCAACTGTTGTGGATAAAGAGTCAGTTAAGAGACTTTGGTGTATTATTAGATTGTGTTCCAATACTTTGTGATAATACAAGTGCTATTAACATTTCTAAGAATCCTGTGCAGCACTCCAAGACCAAGCACATCGAGATCAGACACCACTTCCTTAGGGATAATGTGGAGAAAGGTAATGTGGAGTTGCTATTTTGTAAGAGTGAAGATCAACTTGCTGACATCTTCACTAAACCTTGTGTAGAGAGTCTTTTTGTAGGTTAAGAGTCTTGTTAGGTTTAGTTAGACTTAGGTAGAAAGGCTTCTTTCTGTTTCTCCCTCAATGATTGGCTAGATTAGTACTCTTGGATGTATATAGTGCACATAATTTTGTTGATTCTATTCATATCATATTGAAGCATGAGCAGGTGAAGTGAACTAATTTGCCCAGAACAGGTGAACTGTTTGGGGTAATGGAACAGTACAGGAGAACAACAGATGTCCACATATATGTTCTTGCCAAATACTCAAGGTTTTGGAAAGAATTAATCAAGTATCCCAACTGCTGCCAGTTGTGATATTTGTACAGTTCAAATTCGAAATTTTTGGCAAAACTCGAGGTAATGGAATCTTTCCATAACCGGTTGTCATGTCATCATTAGTAAGTTGAGTTCATTTATGGGAAGTTATTTCCCTCACTCCTCCACTCCTCTTACTTAACTGCCAAGCACTTCACTTTCCTTAACTGCTCATTGATCTTCACTACATATATTCGTACACATTGCTTCCCTTTTTATTTTTCATCTCTGATCATCATTCACTTCAAAGTTCTCGAAGTCTCTCTGTTTCTCTCTCTCGAGTTCAGAATCTCGGTTTCTGTGCAGTTTTGATCGGAAAATTTACTGTACAATGGGGAAGAAAGCTTCAACTGGAAAGACTGGAAAGGGTAAGAGAGGTTCAGCTGCAAAGTCGGAAGCCGTTGTTCCAACAGAGCACTCAGATAACACCATCAACACCACTGTCACAGTGGCCTCTGCTCCACTACCATTGGTAACTCCACCCGAGCAGTGGTACTCAGACTCCACCACTCAAACCCCCATGAAACCTCCATCACAACCCATTCAACCCACAATTCCATCTTTACCACCACAAACTCAACCCACAATTCCAACACCACCACCACAAAACATCTCACCACCACCACTAAAGGCCCAACCAATTTCTTCAAACCCTAACCCTAACCCAACTGAACCCAGTCTTGCACCCTCTGATCAAAACCCTAGTCAGGAATCAAACCCTGCTTTGGTTGAGATCATTAAGGGGGAACAAGGTTCAGCTGCTAAGGACCTAGCTGAGGTTCTTGAATCTGAATTTCTTCAGCCTTCAGCCAAGTTTAGTGAGGAGAAGGGTGACGAGGATGATGAGGATGATGTTGTAGTGACTGGCGAAGGGTCTCAGGTGGCTCCAATTTCGAGAATGGTAGTTGGGAGGGCAACCAGAGCATTTGGCTAAAAAATCATGGAGAAGGAAAATGTGATGAAGCAAGAACAGTCTACTGGTACCCCCAGGGGAACCAAGAGGAAAGCACCTGTTCCTCGTTCTGCTAAAGGTAAACCAGTTGCTTCTCTCTCTAATGTTCAGTCTTCTAAGAAGAATGTTATGTCTGGATGTGGTTGTGAACCTGGTTATTGGGAAATTCCTGCAGTGCTTGAAGTAAAACAGATTTTAGAGTTTCAAGGTTGGTTAAGTTACATTCGTGTTGTGAAAAAGGCATATGTTGAACTTGTCAAAGATTTTTATGATAATTTGTTTCAATATCCTGATGGTAGTTTGGTTAATACTGTGAATGATAAAGATGTGAAAGTGTCTATGGCGTCGTTGGCAAAATTCATGAAGGTACCTAGGGATGGGTATTATGTGTACAGTTCAGATGGTTGGCCTACTGTTTCTGGTGTAGGTCATGAAGAGATATTGAAGTTTTTATTTGGAAAGATAATTAGGACTAGGGAGGGGTTTAAGTCAACTAGTCTGAAGGAACTTGTAATGAGGGTGTTGCATTCTATCTGCAGTAAGGTGTTGATTCCGAAATCACGGGGTAGGGGTTCAGTTAGAATTATGGACATGGTTTTAATGTACCTCATGCTGAAAAATGTCAAAATAAACCTGCCTGCCTTAATGATTGAGCATATGATGGCCTGCAAAACCTCACCCTCTCACTCTCTAGTCTATGGATCCCTTATCTCTGGGATTCTCATGAATGAAGGATTGTCCTTGGATGGAGACACTGTCCCGGTTCAGAAATTCTCTATGAAAATTCTGCGTCAGAAGGGATTGGATATCCATGATGACAAGCTGTGCTTTGCCGGTCAAACTCCGGTTAAGAAAACTCCTGCCCCTGCCACTAAAAAGAGAAAGGTGGAGGAGACCAGTACAACTACTGATCTCACCCCACTACTGTCTAAAATAGAGAAGCAGGACGAGACACTCTCTCAATTGGTGTCTTTAGTACATGGCTTGACCACATCCTTCACAGAGAGGCAAGGGAGTTTAGAGGAAAAGCTGAATGAGACTAGAGTTTGGGTCGCTAAGCTGAAAGCTGGGGGAACAGCAGAACAGGGAGTCACTGGTATTGGTTAGAAGGTTGAGACCACTCCAACTATTCAGGCTCGTGTTGCTGCTACTGCTAGACAGACATCCACTGTTGTTACTGGTCATCGCTCTGAGGTTAAGGGACCAGTTGAGAAGTAGTTTGAGGCTGATGAGGAGATCGACCTTGAGGAATCCGCCAACTCCTCTGCTGATGGAAGCTAGGAGGAAGAAGAAGAGGATGATGCTGAGGATGACGATGATGATGCCGATGATCCTGATGCTTCTGAGGACGAGATTGAGGATGAAGAGGACGATGATGATGAATGATGATCTGTTCTAGCTTTCTGTTCCCCTCCCCCTATCTATTGAACTTTTTTGGTATCTGTTTTCCTAACCATTTTACAAGACATTTCTTTGATGTAATTTGGTTTCTGTTAAACTCTACTGAACTATTGCTCTGCCTGTTTTCTTATTTTGGGATTGTGAATTGTGACATTGACAGGCTTATGCAGATATTTGATATGAATTAGTGGTTGATGCCACTGTTTGGATGAAAACGATAGTTTGTGCATGCCTTGCTATCCTTGAGTTACTTTTTAATGATGCCAAAAGGGGGAAAATGGTCATAAGTTCTGGAAGCCTTAAGTCTAGCTGTAGATTAAGTCTTAGAATAGTTGCTAGTCTTAGAATAGTTGTTAGTTTAATTTGTTTTCTTGCTTTTATAGGAAATAACCAAGTTAGTTGAAAAACTCAAAAAAATTGATAATTTGAAAAAGTCCAAAAATAGTCTCATCATGTTTGAGTCGTTGCTGTATATAACTTGTTGTTTGCAGGAACTTCTCACAGGGTTTGTCATCATCAAAAAGGGGGAATTTGTTGAGTTCCCTAGTGTTTTGAGTGATGACAAACAGTTGCAAGAACAGGTACATTGGTCGGATGAATACAGCTGGTCTGAACAGCTGAGAAAACTATTCTTGGTCACTTGAAAGAAAGTGACATGTATGCTAACAAGTTATATGTTCAAATTGTTCTATGTGTTTAGCATACAGGTTTTTCCAACTCTCTGAGCAAGAAGGTCCTTCGAGTTAATCTCGTAAACATTCCAAGTTGAAAAGAAGATCAAGGGCAAGCTTTGAAGATGTTGAAGAATATGAAGATTAGTTCTAGGTTTAGACTAAGCCTTTATATTGTATAAATGCATAAGTATGGTTGATTGCTTGTATTATTGATGGACAAATTATGTGACTTTTCTTGTAGAGTTGAAGACAACTAGACCAGTTGGTTAGTTGGCTTCAACACTACCAGTTGGAAGAACAGTTCTACTGTTCTCACAACTCTGATCACCTTGTCGAGCAAGTAAACGTTTTTGAAGACTTTCCTAAAAAGAATTTTGGAAACTTCAAGGTGATCTAGTAAGAGTATTTACTTGGGAATATTGTGTAATTGATTTTGTCGAGTTAAGTTAACTAGATATTATTTTATCTTGTATAAAATAATATCTTGTAAACTTTCCTAAAATATGTGTGGATCTTTGGAAACAAATATCTCACATATTATAGGGTTCGACTATGATCAATTGCATGGCTCTTGCCTATAAATATTCACAAGTATGCACTCTTATAAATGATTTTCTCTCCGAGCTTCAAAGAGTTATTTTTGAGAGAAGAAAAGTCCTTAGTTTTACATCAAGCAAGCATAGATCATACGAGTGCATATATTGAGCTTTAATTTACTCTTGTACGCTCTTAGTGAGAGTTATTTGAGAGAAAAGAATCTGTATTGGATCATCAACAAGGGGTTGGTGATCGGGTAGCTTTTGAGAGTTCAATTGTGAGTGCTTGTGAGTTCAAGTGCGAAATAGCACACTTGGGTTGAGTGTGGGGTTTCTTTGTGTGAGAGTTCATACATTGAGAGAGTGAGGGTTACTATTATTCATTCAGAGTAGAATTAATAAAAGTAACTAGGTTAGGAGGACGTAGCCCAAAGTTGGGTGAACCTCGTTAATCTCGTGTGTCCTTTATTATTGCTCGATAACTGTTCTACTAACTGTTTAACTAATATTCCGCTGCGAAGACCAGTATAACTGGTCTACCTGACTAGAACAGTAGCAAATCAAAAAAATTTTATTGGGTACTCAATTCACCCCCCCTCTTGAGTACTCTTGGGAAACCTTCAATACTTATTGTGTACATATTGAAACTAACTTGTTTTCTACAGGGAACAGCTGAATAAACACGAAGCTCATATACTGGTGCAGAACCAGTAGAAGCTGTTTCCTTGACTGTTATACTGAAAAACAATCATATACCTTTTATTGCATCTTGACCATGTTACATGTGCAGTAATTAGGTTGATTCCAAGACTTGAAGTGTGAAGCCTTTCGAAGTTATTCGAAGAAAGAGGTTGTGCTCAAATTGAAGTATTCAAAGGAAGATTCAAGGTCATGAATATTACATGAAGAGTAGAAGAAATAATTCTCAAATGTTTAATCTAGGAATTCATGTAATATGCTCTGAAGTATGACTTATATGTTATGGTTTGAAATGCTTATATGTGTTGAGTTATGGTATGAATTCTGGTACAAGATTGGAACAGAATTCATAACATACTCATTTAGGGAACCAGGCTGGGGAACCAACTGTGTCCCTGAGTGGAATATGGCTGCGGTTTGAAAAAGAAGTTTTCTAAAATATTTTGTAAAAGATGTATTTTGAAAATGTGTTTTGCAGTTGGGAATATAGATGAGAATATATTTGTTACCTTAAACCTAGGAGTATCTATCTTGTTCATTTTATCTTTATGATCAAATCGAACAAGATAAATACTTTCCTTAAATCTCATCTTGCCTTGCTCGGCAAGTAGAGAGATTTAAGGAAACTAGGGTTAAGGTTAACAAGCTTATATATACTCATCTACACTTCTAAATTCCGAACATCTCTCCACGGATTGAAAAAGCATATTTTTGAGAGAAAACACAAAAGCTTAAAACCTTACTTTGAGTCATACACAAGAGCATTAGTCGAGCATATAAACTTCTCTTATTAGCTTTTTAGAAGTAAATTAAAAAGAGAGAAAAGTTGATATTGTGAAGGCATTCAGCAGAGGGGTTGAAGGCCTGGTGAGTGTTTGTGAGTTCAAACACGAGTTGGACTTACGAGTGTGAGTCGAGTGCACATTCAGAGTTGAGTGTGGGATGTCCTGGTTCCTGGAGTAGGGAAACACCAGGGTGAGAGTGTTCTTTGTTTTTCGGAGTAGATTAATAAAAGAACATAGGGTAGGAGGACGTAGCCCAGAGTTGGGTGAACCTCGTTAAACTTTGTGTGTCCTTTATTATTTTGTTTACATTCCGCTGCTTACAGGAACCAGCCCACAATGTCAACTGGTTCCTCATACTAAGTCCGAAAAGAAAGAAAAATTGGTAATAGATCGAAATACTCAATTCCCCCCCCCCCCCTAAGTATCATAAAACCTTCATCTTTCTTTTTGAACCTTGTGGTGGTTCATATAACAGTTTGTGTTAATTGTGTATCCGAGTTCTTGACATTGTGGGTTGCTTAATTGAAAGGCTCAAATGCCCAATTCTATATTATTGAGCATTTGCGCCTTTGAGAGGTCGTTTGGTTGCCTTAATTTCCAATGGACACTCAAAATTACCATCAATTTCTGTTTAGCCTTATTGTTTGGTCGTCAAAAAAAAATGAAGGGAATTCAAATTAACGAGAATTTTTATTTCCTAACAACCATAAGAAAACGTTCGTTCATTTCCTAGCATAAAATCAAGTCACATTTTATACAAAAAAGTAGAACTGATCAACTAGAGCCCAGATCGGACCGGCTCGAAATTTTGTGGGCTTTGGGCATGATTTTTCGGGCCGAGCCGGGCCGAGCCTGATTTTTCCATTTTTTGTTCCAGGCTTTGGCTGTGAATTTTAAGGTGTTTTAGGTAATTTTTGGGCTCGGCCCGAAAAAAGTCCGAAAAGCCCATTAGACCCGCTTCATTTTTTCGGGCCTTGGACAATGATTTTAGGCCCGAACCTAGGCCCGAGCCCGATTAATGGTCCTAAAATGCATGCAAGCCCGGCCCGACCCATGATCACCTCTACAAAAAAGTTACTTTATAGTATTTGTGTACGATGTGCATCATACACCCTTGTGTATAATGTACCAATAGGAATTTAATCTATCAATTGGAATTTACTTACTCGTTCCCCCTCTTATGTCATGTTTTAGGAAAGTGGAGGAAATAATGAGCCCCATTTTCCCTCCAAATCTCTCCGACTCGAATTTAAAAGAAGATTTTGCCTTTATTAAAGGAGGATGGGAATGGATCTCCTCGCTTCCCTCCCCTTCCCTCCTCAACTATTGCCAACAAGGGAGATTGGTCTTCCTTTCCTTCCTCCCTTTTCTCATTTTGATTTATCCAAATAAAGTAAAGCTAGCAAATGGGCGTTCGTTTCTGTTCGTGTGGATAATTTTCGGTAATAAAACCTTAACCCTAACGCGACCCCATTTAATTCAGGTCGTGTTCGTGTCACCTATTTTGACTTTTCGAGCTCGAGAATCTCAACCTACCTGCTTTTCAAGTCGTGTTCAGTATGTTATTTCGTGTCACATAATTTTGCATTATCTTTTTCCACTATCTTTTAATTTGGGCATTAGTTTTTACCCAAGAATAATTTTACTTTTATATCTTTAAGTTTTGTGTCATTGCAGGTTGGTTTCGAACCAACCCTTCTGCGCGAGAATTTCAACCCTGAACCTAACCCTTTTAATTTCAGGTCCGTGTTCGTTTCAACCCATTTATTTTTCGTGTTGAAATCTCAAACCTAACCCGCTTTTTCAGGTCGTCTGTAAATGTCGTGTCAGCTTTGCCAAACTTAAAATAAATTGGTAGAAGAGAATTTGGAGCAATGAGTTTTAACTCACATTTGATCTTACCATTGTGTAATTGTTATTAGGATTTCGAATTTTCATACGTCCTTCCTAGGGCTGTTAATGAGTTGAGTCTGCTCGCTGAGCTACTCGAGCTCGGCTCGGTCAAAGCTCAAGGTCAAGGCTCGGCTTGATGGCGCTCGACTTGACGTTCGAGCTCGGCTCGTGAATAAACGAGACGATACACGAGCTATGTTAGGCTCGCGTTCGAAAGCTCGCGAGCAGCTCGAATAATTATTTATTAGAGATAATATTAAATTATTTATATATTTAAACACTTTAACTGTATAAAAATTAAATTTTTAAAAAAATAAATCCTTCACATTAGACTAACCCAATTCCAATTCCCATTAAACAATGATTACTTGTGTGTTAATCTTATTTGGTTTAAATTTTTATAAGACTTTGAACATGTGATGAAATATTTTGCAAGGACTATTAATTTGTCTTTATGTTGATATTTATGTGGATTTGGTAGAATAGTTTTGTTGGAAATTGGAAGTTTTGAAACTTGAACATTAAAGATTTAGAAGTTAGAATCATTGAAACTAGTTAAATCAACTTTTACACGAACCTTAACCAAGCCCATAACCGAACCTTTAAATAGCTCTAGCCTCGAGCTGAGCTCACAATTCAAGCTAACCCAGCTCGAGCTGAGCCCAAAAATTTAGGGCTCGACGAGCTTCGAGTTGAGCGATCAGCCTCGAGCCCGGGCTCACGAACTCGAGCCGAACCTAGCAAAGGCTCGGAGTCTCGGCTCGGTCGTTAACATCCCTACTCCTTCCCTCATTTTAAATGTACTCCGTACCTTTGTAAAAAAATTACCCTTCCCCGTCGTTAGGGTGAAATGTTTGGTTTGTGCGGTTTGACTGTCAAACAAAAACCTACCGCAAAATACGGTATTGGTCATTTCTTCAAACCAAACCAAACCGTTATTAGCATCCAAAACCGAACCAAATCAACCCAAACTGTAATAATACGAGTTTGTTTATGGTTATAACAAGTCAGTTATGATAATTTTTTTCCCCAAAAATTGTTAAATAATATACTTGATTAACGTATAAATAAAGTTTAAGGGATTAAAAACAAACGGAAATTAAAAATTAGATTACATTAAAAAATAACATTCAAGTGCTAACAAATCATAATAAATAAATGACGCATAATAATAAATATTAACCCAAATCTAACCCTCTTAACCGGGTTCATAAAAGATTATGTGATATTTTATTATTATTATTTTTATTTTCTTTTCTTTAAATTTTATATGTAAAAATAATTTAATTTTATTTAAAAATTATATAAATATTAAAATACGATTTATTGATTGCGTAAAAAAATCATATACCAAACCAAACCGTTAAAATGTCGGTTGGTCGGTTTGATTACGATCCACTCTGTACAGCCCTACCCGTGGTAATTGGAACAATCTACTCGGTTATTTCTAGCTCACCAAGTCAGGGGTTCGATCCTCTACGGCATTTCCCCCTATTTTTTAAAACAACTCATTTGCATCACACCCAAACTCATTTCCCAAATCGATTTTCTCTCTCCTCTCTTGGCGATTCTCTTCTCCTCTCCCTGTCAAAGCCGCCGCTCCACCTCACATCGGCGGAGACAATCCACCGAACTGCAGGCCTCGACGAACTCCTCACGTCGTCCGCTAAACCAGGTATCATAATTTATTTGTTTGTTTGTTTGAATTCAGAATTTGTATTTATAATTTTAGAATGGATTTGTTGTTTCATAATTTTGAGAATTAAATTTATCTCTTTTGATGATTAATATTTGAATTGCTACAATGCTGTCTGTTTGGTTGTTGTTTTGAATTTGAATTGAATTGGATTTTGATCCTTCGAATCATTGAATTTATATTTGTCAGAATTTTTAGACTTTTTTCAAATTAATTTCAATTTTAATAAAGTAGATTAATTCCAGTTTAGTAGATTAAATTTGAAGTAAATGTGTCCACATTGAATTTTCAGCTTTGCTTGCAATTTTGTTTTATAGAAACAGTGAGTTTACCATATGATCATTCACATGTAGTGTCTTCCATGGTTTAACCTTTGTGGTTAAATTATACATTTTAAACATTTTTTTCTCAGCTTTCTCCCCTGTTGCCATTTTTGAAGTTTAGAAGTTGCCTAGAAGAATTTAGTTCAACATCGAGATGTAGAGTTGCGCGGCTGATAAGCATGTCCGATATATAGTAAGCTGTTGAGAAGGTTTGTTCTTTCGTTTACTTATCTTATGTGAATTATATATTCTTCTATGCCATGGTTCTAATTTGACTTTTGGATCAATACTTGCCTGCTTATGCCCGTAGAAAAGTGACTCCTTTGAATCCGTGGCATGGAGCACCTTAGATGAATGGCGCCGTATTGGGCTGACGTACGCTGGATCTTTTAGGAAAGCTTCAAGGTCGTTGATCGGGATGAAGTATATTTCATGGTTATTGGAATGTCAACGATGAATCTGGTTTGTAGAATTCTTACTTAGTTTACTTGTAATGCCTACTTTATTCTGGGTTCTTCTTTCTCATTAATCTGCTTACAGTACATTAGATTAGTATGACAAATAGATCGATATCCTCCTTTTTGTGGCCAATGAGTGAGAATTAAGGCCTCCATTCGCTGTATAAGCTAATTTGTTTTCTTAGGCTGATAATTTAAAGTATCCTAGTGCTTCTCTGATTGTTTCATATTCCAGTACATATTAGACTCTTGTTCTTTTGAAGAAAAGCGGAGCCCAACCCTGTGAACTGTGATCCCCACTTTTCAGTCCTCCAAAGTCAAAGCCACATTTAATATGGAGTTTTACTTGCTACCTTTTTGGAGAGAAGTTTATTCTCTTTTAATTCTTATAAACTATTAGGCTAGGAGAAAGGAAGAAGGAAATGTTCTTATGCCATTGGAAAGTGTTAGCTTAAAGAGCTCTGAGGTAAATCTTAGTGGCTATTTTTTCTTCTTGCACCAACTAAAAGTGAATGTTTACTAGAACTGACTAATTAACAAGTCAGGTAACATAATCAACCAAGTCAAAATAGTTGAGGAGGCATATCCATTTCCCCCTACCTCTTTTCAAACTGCACTATGTATAAGGATTTGTAGTTCGAAGATCAGAAAGCGTGATGTTATATTTGTTAGGAAACAATCGGCCATCATAGTTGGATGATGCAGTTGATAGTGGAATGCCCAGCTGCTAGTCAGCAGCCCACTAAACAATCTGCCAGCATATCTCCTTCAGAAGAATTCCCCACTCCAGAGTTGGAAATGGTTGTGAAGCATTCTCGCTTTTGGCAATCAGATCAGAATCTGAAAAAGGTATGATGGACGATTTAAAAAATGGAATGATAGTAAATGTGTTATGATTGGATTAAAATAGTGAAAAATGTTTTGTAGTTTGAAGCTCTTAATTTAAATCTTGTCTGTGTAATGCTTTTTAATGAAGGAATTGTCATATTCTTATCTCATTAAACCTTTGCAGGTGGATTTTGTCGGTAATATTGACATGATCCACATATACTTTTACTCTCAGTGCTGTTCAAGTTCTAGCACTTTTTGATAAGCTGAGATTCTTGATGTTAGCAAAGGTGACAGATTGTATCCTTTTTTACATATGTTGGATTGTGGAGAAGGTTTTCTCTTAACGAAACCTATTGGGAGGCTTATGAAGCCTCAGAAAACAGTTGTGCTTTTTTGTTCGCTGCTTTTTTACATTGATGGAATTATGAGGAAAATGGATATTTGGTGATTGCAACTAGTTAGCTTGATGTATTGTTTGATTTTCTGCCGATATGCCTTGATGCCTATTGACATTAAAAGATCCTTAATTCCTTATGGAGTAATTTATTTGGTAGACTGGAACACCCGTTTTAATGAAGACCTTAACTAGTAAATCAGATGATTGCAAAACTGCAGATGAGGATGGATCAGTTTCGGGAGACAAAGTGGGGAGAATTGATACTAAGTTGTTTGCAAGCTTCTTCTGTTATTTCTGTGTTTTTTTTTTTTTTTTTTTTTTTCTAATTCATTTTCGTAGGTTTTCGTAATATTGAGTCTGTTGGTCGTCATTGTTTACATCATTGAACAAATTGATTGGAGATAGGCTGTAAATTATGTTGTAAGCATGCAAAAACTTAGATGGGGGGATTTGGATGCACACCTGGTGGGGGTCACATGCGGACAAAGTATGTTGATGCACTTCGATACTCCGAAATTAATCAGTCGGTTAAATAGATAAAACTTGTTTGTTTTGCTCCTTTCAGTCCTGTCTTCACGCCTTCTAACATTCTGATGGATACTTATCATTACTCTGTTACTGTTCCATAACCATTAAGCATTTCCTATAGCCTGGGTTGTCTTTTGTTCCTTTTTTTATTCTTGATCTTCTAATTCATGAGATGAACTTCAGAGTCGAGGCTTTTCTTGAAGGATAATTACTCGTTCTTAATGTTACGAACTGTTGTCAAGAGAATTGATAGTTATTGCTCACACTTCCATACATGGCATGCCATTATCGTCTTGTATGCAAGGAAAAACTACAAATGACTTGTGTCAAAGCCACACTGTTTGAAGGGTTTTTCCTTGCTTTAATTAATTCAAATATAAGTCAACCTAAGAGAAACACATGAAATTATATTATTGATGTGATCAGCAATGACTTCTGTGGTATAATCATTCTCATGGGCGCACATTTTAAGTTTCATGAGTTTCTTTTTTTCTATGGCTGTTTGTAGTCTTTAATATTTATCTTCTGGTGAGAGTTAAAKTGTTAATTTATGGCTGCAGTATTTTGCTGCGTTGGAGCTCTTGCAATAATGGGTGCTTTGCATCATGTGGACAAAGACCTTCTAGGTTGGTGGTTGTGCGAACGCCAAGTGAAATCTGGTGGTCTAAATGGTCGACCTGAGAAGCTTCCAGATGTGAGATAGCTATCTATTTCTTTTCATGTCTTCCCAAACATATGGTTCTGAAATGATCTCGGTCCCCACCCCCAAGATCTTCAAAATATGGTTCTGAAATAATGTCTGCCATTGTYCTATACTCCTATGACTACAGGTCTGCTACTCATGGTGGGTACTTTCTAGCTTGATTATGATCGACAGAGTTCACTGGATTGACAAAGAGAAGCTTGCTCAATTCATTTTAGATTGCCAGGTCTTTTTCCYTTTTCTTTTTCAAAACTAGAAGTTGCCCTTATTAAGATTATCAGTTTCTGCATTTTCGTTTCGAGCTGTTTAACATCTGTTCTCATATCTGAATATCACGCAGGATTTGGAGAAAGGAGGAATCTCTGATAGGCCAGATGATGCTGTTGATGTTTTCCACACTTACTTTGGAGTTGCAGGTAACATTTCTCTTTTTTTGAATGCCATCATTCATTTTCTTCTTCTATTCCTTCCCTCCGTTCCTGAGGGCTACTAAGCTCATATGCAATATATGTTTATGATAGTTCATATTCAAAGGTATTTTTTTGATTTTGAATATGATCCATTATATAGTCAAGTACAAAATCAAATGGTGCTTATTGGATTGAACCAAACATTTCTACTACTTACAAAAAATTGTGAAAGACAGGAATTTTTGTGATTGATATTTTTCACACTCAAGACTGATATTGCCATGTTGGCATTGCTGTAGGTCTTTCACTTCTTCAGTATCCYGGAGTGAAAGCTGTAGATCCTGCCTACGCATTGCCAGTTGATGTGGTAAACAAGATTCTAGTTGGCTCATAATGAAAGCGTTTCTTTGCATTGTTCACCAAATTCATGAAGCTGCTCCCATTCTTTTTGAATCGTAGAGTTGCAAGTTGAACAAGTTKTTAGTATCATTTGTGATATTGGATTGGRATAGGGGGAACAATGGCATCGAAYTGTTTCATTGTTAGTCARACCAACCATTGTTGTTAATCAAAACAAGTAAACAAYGCTCKCCAGTTTGCTTTGTGCTAGGCATAGTGTGTTCGACCATCATCTACCAGTCAGTTCACCGGAGTTGCACRTTGAGACGTGTTTTCTTCCCCTTCATTGTATCATGAGTACTTGATAAACAGGGCTTCAAAATCATCTTGGTATGATTGCATATATCTTACAAAACACGAAATAGTCACTTTTGGTTCATGTTAGCCGACCCCAGTTATGGGAATAAAGCTCTGATTGATTGATCGTTTGATCTTACAAAAGTGTATGYGACTGAGCACAAACTAAGATGAAGGGAAAATTTACWTAACCCCCACCCCTCTTTTATCCTATTGTAACACTTGCAATGTAAAGCTATGGCTAACTAGGTTGTATCAGTTAGCAAAATAAATGGACTGTGTGCTTGACCTACACATCTAAAATGGTGTGCTTGTTGGGTCATCCCGTGACATTCGCCCTTGACGTTGCATGAACCATAATCTTAATTCCTTATAGCACCAATTCATGACAATGATGATTCCCATCCTTCGAGCAAAAACACCTGAAATTGCTGAATTAACGTTTATAAATGAAGTTTATATACACCTAAGTGAAACTCGCTCAAGTAATGTAGTGACAATAAAAATAAAAAGACATTGGCCCTGTTTGGTAGCAAGAGGATTCTTTAGCTTTTAGAGGATTGAACCCATATTAGAGTTTTGTCAAYTAAGACAATTATACCCATTTTCACTCTAACCCTAAAAATACCACTTGCTTTTAATTTCACCATTTTCCTTCATGTCTTCTCAGCTTCTTCTTCATTTATCAGATATGAAATAGCACTAGAATGAGTTTATTAAATTCTTGAGGTATTTTCAAAGAGGTTTGTAATTTTTTGTGATTGATGGTGATGATGAACAGTGACGATGTTGTACGATAGATTGCTTTTGGGTTTTTTTTAACGATTCTTGATGATTGGTGAATGGTGAATGATAGATAATTGAGATAAACATTCTGGATTATGAAGATTGATTGATGATTATTATAATACTTGTGTAATATGGAGTTTGAGAGAATGGTTGAAGATGGATGAGAGTGAGGCTATTGGGAAACTGGAAAGACTGGAATTTGTTGGTATTGCTCTATGCTCTAATCTATCCTTAATTCCTTATCATTGGCACTTGGTAGAAGCTACAATACCATTTTTGTTGGGAACAAGACACGTTTCTTGAACATACAAGGCTTGATTCACTTTTCTAAAAAAATATATATTAAATAATTATTGAATAATTATTATGTTAATATTAAGTAATAATTATAATAGAAACATTATTGAAAAGGATATAAAAAAATAATTAACAATTTCAATATTAAAAAAAAAATCTGATCTGAATAATTTTTAATTAGAGTCATGGGATGGTTTATAGTTAGTAAGGCGTTTATGTCTTTTTATACTAAGCTTTATCAAACATCTAAATTTTACCAAACACATTTATATAAACAGCAGTCAAATCCGCTGTCAAATCCATTAATAAAAAGTTAAAACTTTAAGAGAAACTCTAAAACTTTATCAGATAAACTCTAAACTCTATTTGTCAACGAGGCCATTGCAGTTCTCCCTTTTTAAGGGTTGTATTTAAGCATTAAATGACTTCAAAAATAATATTACGTATTTATTTAATGAATGTATGACATAATTACACAAATAATTAAATACGAGTAAAATTTTAATTATGATTATGAAAAAAATAGAAAAAAGAAAATAAATCATGTCATAAAAATAATAGAGAGAACTGCTTGATAGTGAGAATTCATGTTCGATCCCGTGCAACAAGTATTGGGAGATAAGTGTAACCAAACTACTCATAATTGAACCCATTTCCAATTAAGATAACATTGGTTGAAATAATTGAAAATTTCTGATTTTCATTAATGTTGTATGTAAAAAGAACAATTGAGAATGAGGTGAATAATGCATAGACACTGCACTCCGACTTCCAAGGGGTCGACTCTACCCTACAACATCCCCCACGCAGGTTCTATAATAAGATTTGTGCAAAGTTTCATTTGTAAATCTTACCGTGTAAATAATAATAATAATAATTAAAAATACAAGTGGGTTAATAAAATCTGGTAATTATTTATTTCGAAAAAAATACGAGTAATTATTAGGAAGAGCGAAAGAAGTTAAGAAAGAAATGATAGGCAAATGGGTTGACGGGATCACAGCATCTGGAGTGGGAAAGACACAGGGATGAGTCAAAGCCAGTGACGAAAGCAGTGACAAATCAGCCGACTTTGTCCTCTGACACGTGGCTGGCTCTAGTCAACCAGTCGCCTCCCTTCTTACCTGTAAAATATTTTAATTTAATAATTAATTATAAAAGGTGTGCTCTTTGTTTTTATCTGTCACGTGTTTCTAGAAACCCACCAGAATGTCCCGACACGTGTCAGTCCCATGCCACCCACTCCCCCCCTTCTTATAAAAATCTGTCGTATATCCCTTGCGATGCGTTTTTTGAGCTCCTAGCAGTATCCTGATCACACAAGGGAGGATTAGGATTGTTACTTACAATTATAAATTATCGATTCGACTCGAAACGATTGATTGATTGTTTGATGGTTGTATTTGAATAAGTATATGGTAGGTACCTGTAGTCGAAGAAGTTGGGTTTAAGATGATGGAATGCCACCAGGGTTAGATTTAATCACCCGACAGATGAGGAGTTGGTGATGCATTACTTGGGCAAGAAATGTGCTTCCCAGCCTATTTCTGTGCCGTTAATTGCTGAGGTTGATCTCTACAGTATGACCCTTGGGAGCTGCCCGGTACGCTTTTTATGATTTAGTTTGTTCGTGTCAATTAAGTGTTACATTTAACTAAAGTCCGGACTTGTGAGATTTTTTTGGTCGATCTAGTCACTTACTTATGAGACAGGGGAGACGTACTGATCTGAGCTAGAGAATATTCTCTCTATAGTTACGTAGGTATGATTGTGATGTTTACAAGAAATGGTATTATGGTAGTATATTACGGTCGGAGTTAATAGGATATGTCATATAACTATGTATGTATAACTTCGAAAAATTAGCTTTTATGGTATTGATCTTGTACTATATATATGTGATTGATTAATTGGAATATTGGATAATGATGAGWAATTGAGATGAATTTGTGATCTTTATCTTACAATGAACTGATCAAGTAGTCATATACTCATATGGGTGTTGTATGTATGATCAATTGATCATGTATGTAATAATTKGGTGCAGATATGGCACTTTATGGGGAGAAGGAGTGGTACTTCTTCTCGCCTAGGGACAGGAAGTATCCGAATGGGTCTAGGCCGAATCGGGCAGCCGGTTCCGGCTACTGGAAGGCCACTGGGGCGGATAAGCCTATTGGCCTCCCTAAGCCTCTTGCCATCAAGAAAGCCTTGGTCTTTTATGCTGGCAAGGCACCCAAGGGGCACAAGACTAATTGGATCATGCACGAGTATCGCCTCGCTGATGTTGATCGTTCTGCTCCTCCTAAGACTAGTAGCAATACTAAGACTGCCAGCACTGCCACTCTCAGGGTATGATGGATGAGAATGTCTCTCTTTTTAATTTTGTTATGCTGTCAAAAGTGTGTTTTTGTGATCAAATTTTTGAATACTTTTTGTGAGCAGCTAGATGATTGGGTGCTGTGTCGCATTTATAACAAGAAAGGCGGTGTGGAAAAGCCGAGTGGAGTAGGCGTGAAGAAGCCTGCGGCTAAGATGATGGGGGTGGCAGACCGTGTGGCGGATCCTGTTCCAGCTATGTCGTTGCCCCATACGACGACTTTTAATGACTATGTGCAGATGGATACCCCTTCTGACGCGGGGCAGCCTCCGCTGCTGCACACAGAGTCCACCACAAGCTGCTCGGAACGAGAACATGTGGTGACTTGCTCTGAGAGGGAGGTGCAGAGTGAGCCCAAGTGGAAGCCCTTGGACAAGGCCCTGGATTTCCCAACTCCCTTCAATTTTGGGGACGGACTCGATGCTCTCAGCAACCCCTTCRCAACTCAGGGTGGCAATCAGATGTCACCTCTCCAGGACATGTTTATGTTCCTGTCTAAACCTTTCTAGATTCATCATCCTTGTTATGGGGTTTTGGARGTAACCAACCTCATTCCCAGGGCATGGATTCGGGTTTTTATGCTTTCGCTGCAGTAATGGTGGCATGAGACCCTACTGTAATGTTCAGTTTGGGTCAGTGATTGTGCCATTTACTTGCATTTCATAATCTRTATTTTTGTTGGCTCTGGTATTTTTATATACAGTGGCTTCCCTTAATATTGTGTGCAACACATTACATAGGAGTAGGCACTTAAGAGTCTAAGACTTGTGTATCAGTGCATGTTAGTGAACCTGGTGGTAGTTCCTCTACAAAACAGGTTTTTGTTTTTCGTCATCATGAACATTTACTACATATGTAATAGCCGCATAGAAAACTTTGTAATCATGCATTCGTGTGTATGTATTATGAGAAATTTGAGGAAATGGGTGTGAACCATGTTGTGAGTCGAGAATTCCTTGCAATCGAAAATGCATTTTATGTTTTATAAATTAAGAACCTTGTTGATGTTTGTCATGTCTTCTGAGAATTATCACCAATCTTCTAGTTCAACCACCCAGCAGGGATGCTGTTGGTGCTATGCGGCGCAGTAAAGAAGTTGATGGGGGTCTTTCTGCCCAAAGCACGATTTCATTTKCAACAAATTAATTCAGGGAAGTCCACCTAAATTTTGTTTGTAAAATTAGTTTTCGTACTAATTTTCTATGTGAATGTGTTGTGTGCATAGTAATCACGCTTCTTTGATAATTGTCTGTTGGTATGTTAAACTGTCCTTTCTAAGATGTTTGGTTCCTTGTTTATGCTGATGTTAAGTGTTTCATAAAGCATATACTTGTATTTAGTAAGGACTGATATGCTGCAAGACATCGTTAGATCATTTCAGTGTTCCTTTACCCAGATTACCCCGATATGCTGCAAGACATCGTTAGATCATTTCAGTGTTCCTTTACCCAGATTACCCCAAGTTGTGTTCTCTAATGAGTTTGATTTGCTATGTTTATTATGCCACGTTTTCTCACTTTCCTATGATCATATATGGACCTCGCTTTCCCTTGTGCTGTCAAGCTCTACGAGTCATACGTATTGTGGTTGTTTTCCATCCTATATCATTTGCTTTGATGTTTGCCGCTCCTTTGTTTTTGGGTACTGTACATGTCATAGGGAGTAATACGGAGGCTGTATGCTTCTAGTGCATCCGTAGTACTTATTTGTCGGTATCAGTGACATCTCTTCTGCT
>SNQN01008519.1:0-17219 GCA_008642245.1 Bassia scoparia | reverse complement strand
TTTTTATGATTTCCTCCTTATCTGTACATTTCTATCCATTACTGGTTTCTAACCTAGACACGTACCTATAACACAATTAGCTCTCCAGCTTGTTGACGGTGTGAACGACAAAGACCATTTACCAAAAAATAGACATTTTGCCTGTTAGCGTTTTTGATGATTTTCGCTTCCTAACTTGTCCATTTCTATCATACATATGTTTTTCCAAAACTGTCGCCTTATATACACACATTAGGTCTTCCTAACTTTGATTGATTGGTTAACGACAAAAGCCCATTTTAGTGAAAAATACATTTAGGCCTTTAGCTTTGTGATTTCTCTATATCTTGTCACTTCTATCCATTACAGTTTTTAACCTTGACACTCCTATTTACACACCATAGGCTTCCTAACTTTGTTGACTGGTTTGAACGAACAAAGACATTTACCCCAAAAATACAATTTTAGGCCATTTTAGCGTTTTTTTTTGATTTTCGCTCATATCTTGTCACATTTCTATTCCATACTAGTTTCAAACCTTACACCTATAGACAAATTAGGCTTCCTAAACTTTGATTACTCGTATTGAACGCAAAAGACCATTTACGTTAAAATTGACATTTTAGCCATTTTAGGCGTTTTGTGATTTTCGCTTATATTGTCAATTTCTATCCATTACTAGTTTTTTAACCTTGACACGTCTATTAGAACACTTAGGCTTCCTAGACTTTGATTGACTCGTTTGAACGACAAAAGACCATTTTACGTTAAAAATTAGACATTTTAGGCCATTTTGGCGTTTTTTGTGATTTTCGTCCTATCTGTCACATTTCTATCCATTACTAGTTTTCTAACCTTAACACGTCCTATTAGACACATTAGGCTTCTAAACTTTGATTGACCTCTTGAACGACAAAAGACCATTTTACTAAAAATTGACAATTTAGGCATTTAGGCGTTTTTGTGATTTTCGCTTATACTTGTCACATTTCTATCATTACAGTTTCTAACCTTAGACACGTCCTATTAGACACCATTAGCTTCCAAACTTGATTGACTCGGTTGAACGCAAAAGACCATTTTACCCCAAAAATTGACATTTTAGCCATTTAGGCGTTTTTTGTGATTTCGCTCTATCTTGTCACATTTCTATCCATTACTAGTTTTCTAACCTTAACACGTCCTATTAGCAACATTAGGCTTCCTAAACTTTGATTGACTCGGTTTGAACGACAAAAGACCTTTTCCGTAATAAATTGACTTAGGCCATTTAGGCGTTTTTTGTGATTTTCGCTTAACTGTCACATTTCTATCCATTACTATATTTTTAACCTTAACACTCCTATTAGACACCATTAGGCTTCCTAAACTTTGATTGACTCGGTTTGAACGACAAAAGACCATTTTACGTTAAAATGACATTTAGGCCATTTTAGGCGTTTTGTGATTTTCGCTCTATACTTGTCACATTTCTATCCATTACATGTTTTCTAACCTTAGACACGTCCTATTAGACACCATTAGTTCCTAACTTTGATTGACTCGTTTGACGACAAAGACCAATATACAAAATTGACATTACATTTAGGCGTTTTTTGTGATTTCTGCTTATAACTGTCACATTTCTATCCATTACAGTTTTCTAACCTTAGACACGTCTATTAGACATACTTCCATAGATTTATGACTCGTCGTTGAACGACAAAAGACCATTTTACACCCAAAATGACATTTTAGGCCATTTTAGCAGTTTTTTGTGATTTTCGCTCTATCTTGTCACATTTTATCCTTACTAGTTTATACGCTATTGACACGTCCTATAGACACATTAGGCTTCCTAAACTTATTGACGTTTGAACGACAAAAGACCATTTTACCCAGTTAAAATTGACATTTTATAGCGTTTTTTGTGATTTTCGCTCTATTGTCACATTCTATCCATTACTAGTTTTCTAACCTTAGACACGATCTATTAGACACCATTAGCTTCCTAGACTTTGATTGACTCGATTGAACGACAAACCGACCATTATTTAAAAATTGATCTTAGGCCATTTTTGCGGTTTTTGATTTTCGCTCTAACTTGTCACATTTCTATCCATTACTATTTTTAACCTCTAGACAACCTTTTAACACCATTAGCTTCCTAAACTTGATTGACCGGTATTGAACACAAGACCTATTTACCCAAAAAAATTGACATTTTAGGCCATTTTATGACTTTTGTGATTTCGCTTCTAACTTGTCACATTATCTATCCATTACAGTTTTCTAACCTTGACACGTCTATTAGACACCATTAGCTTCCTAGACTTTGATTGACTTCGTTTGAACGAACAAAAAGACCATTTTACCCAAAATTACATTAGGCCATTTTTGCTTTTGTTGCTTTCCTAACTTGTCACATTTCTATCCATTACAGTTTTCATAAACCTTAGCACACTCCATTATACACCATTAGGTTACCTAAGTTGATTAGACTCGTTTTGAACGACAAAGACCATTTTACCCAAAGAAAATTGTACCATAGCGTTTTTTGTGATTTTCGCTTCTAACTTGTCACATTTCTATCCATTCCAAAATTAAACGTCTAAACAAAAAATTATGATAAAAAAAAAAAAAAAAAAAATTATCTTCAAAAAAATATTTTCTACCTTAGACTATTAGACACCATTAGGCTTCCTAACTTGATTGACTCGGTCTTTTGAACGACAAAAGACCATTTTACTTAAAATGACATTTTCTGCCACTTTTTGCGGTTTTTGATTTTCGCTCCTACTTGTCACATTTCTATCCATTACTAGTTTATCACCTTAGAACGTCCTATTAGACAACATTAGGCTTCTAAACTTTTGATTGACTCGTTTGAACGAACACAAAGACCATTTACCTTAAATGACATTTTATGGCCATTTTAGCGTTTTTTGTTGATTTTCGCTTCTAACTTGTCACATTCTATCCATACAAGTTTCTTAACTTAAAGACAACGTCTATTAGAACCATTAGGCTTATACGCCGGAATTCATAAAAAAAACAATCCTATTCTACTCATCGGCTATACGCCGGAATTCCGATCTAAACATCAAATGCAATTCATAAAATAACAATCCTATTCGACTCATCGCTTATTACGCCGGAATTCCTTCTAAACATCAAATGATAATTCATAAAAAACAATCCTATTCGTACTCATCGGCTTATATACGCCAGAATTCGATCTAAACATCAAATGAAAATCATAAACCATTAAAAATCATTACCATCACATCTTTGACCTTTTTGTTGATCGATGCGGCTCCTTCCCGGCATCTTCTTGAGTGCAGTTCCCAGACAGACCGGCGGCGGTTTGGACAACTTCCCTCCAAATTGTCTAGCTACCAAGAAACAATTGTATCATATTAGGTATATTTACAAGAATCTAACGAACAAGAATTTAGTATATTACATCCTAGAATACAAAAAAACATTACTAACCAATGCATTGCCCGAATGGTAAGACAGAACACCTACAGAGATGCAGGCTCGCCACTAGCGTTGCCGCTCTCCGTTCATTTGCACAGCGACTTCTTTTGCTTTCTCACTCTGCCCTGTTCTTCCACGTCCTATTAGACACCATTAGGCTTCCTAAACTTTGATTGACTCGGTTTGAACGACAAAAGACCATTTTACCCCAAAAATTGACATTTTAGGCCATTGTAGGCGTTTTTTGTGATTTTCGCTTCTAACTTGTCACATTTCTATCCATTACACGTTTTCTAACCTTAGACACGTCCTATTAGACACCATTAGGCTTACTAGACTTTGATTGACACGGTTTGAACGACAAAAGACCATCCATTTTACCCCAAAAATTGACATTTTAGGACATTTTAGGACATTTTAGGCGTTTTTTGTGATTTTTGCTCCTATCTTGTCACATTTCTATCCATTACTAGTTTTCTATCCTGAGACACGTCCTATTAGACACCATTAGGCTTCCTAGAATTTGATTGACTTGGTTTGAACGACAAAAGACCATTTTACCCTAAAAATTGACATTTTAGGCCATTTTTGGCGTTTTTTGTGATTTTCGCTTCTAACTTGTCACATTTCTATCCATTACTAGTTTTCTAACCTTAGACACGTCCTATTAGACACCATTAGGCTTCCTAGACTTTGATTGACTCGGTTTGAACGACAAAAGACCATTTTACCCAAAAAATGAGATTTTAGGCCATTTTAGGCGTATTTTGTGATTTTCGCTTCTAACTTGTCACATTTCTATCCATTACAAGTTTTCAAACCTTAGTCACGTCCTATTAGACACCATTAGGCTTCCTAAACTTTGATTGACTTGGTTTGAACGACGAAAGACCATTTTAGGCCATTTTAGGCGTTTTTTGTGATTTTCGCTTCTATCTTGTCACGTTTCTATCCATTACAAGTTTTCTAACCTTAGACACGTCCTATTTGACACCATTAGGCTTCCTAGACTTTGATTGACTCGGTTTGAACGACAAAGACGATTTTACCCCAAAAATTGACATGTTAGGCCATTTTTGGCGTTTTTTGTGATTTTCGCTTCTAACTTGTCACATTTCTATCCATTACTAGTTTTCAAACCTTTGCCACGTCCTATTAGACACCATTAGGCTTCCTAAACTTTGATTGACTCGGTTTGAACGACAAAAGACCATTTTACCCAAAAAATTGACATTTTAGGCCATTTTTGGCATCTTTTGTGATTTTCGCTTCTAACTTGTCACATTTCTATCCATTACAAGTTTTCTAACCTTTAACACATCCTATTAGACACCATTAAGCTTCCTTGACTTTGATTGACTCGGTTTGAACAACAAAAGACCATTCATTTTACCCCAAAATTGACATTTTAGGATATTTTAGGCGTTTTTTGTGATTTTCGCTCCTATCTTGTCACATTTCTATCCATTACTAGTTTTCTAACCTTAGACACGTCCTATTAGACACCATTAGGCTTCCTAGACTTTGATTGACTCGGTTTGAACGACAAAAGACCATTTTACCCCAAAAATTGACATTTTAGGCCATTTTAGGCGTTTTTTGTGATTTTCGCTTCTAACTTGTCACATTTCTATCCATTACTAGTTTTCTAACCTTAGACACGTCCTATTAGACACCATTAGGCTTCCTAGACTTTGATTGACTCGGTTTGAACGACAAAAGACCATTTTACCCAAAAATTGACATTTTAGGCCATTTTAGGCGTTTTTTGTGATTTTCGCTTCTAACTTGTCACATTTCTATCCATTACAAGTTTTCTAACCTTAGTCACGTCCTATTAGACACCATTAGGCTTCCTAAACTTTGATTGACTCGGTTTGAACGACAAAAGACCATTTTACCCCAAAAATTGACATTTTAGGCCATTTTAGGCGTTTTTTGTGATTTTCGCTTCTAACTTGTCACATTTCTATCCATTACAAGTTTTCTAACCTTAGACACGTCCTATTAGACACCATTAGGCTTCCTAAACTTTGATTGACTCGGTTTGAACGACAAAAGACCATTTTACCCCAAAAATTGACATTTTAGGCCATTTTAGGCGTTTTTTGTGATTTTCGCTTCTAACTTGTCACATTTCTATCCATTACAAGTTTTCTAACCTTAGACACGTCCTATTAGACACCATTAGGCTTCCTAGACTTTGATTGACTCGTTTGAACGACAAAAGACCATTTTTACCCCAAAAATTGACATTTTAGGCGTTTTTTGGGATTTTCGCTCTATCTTGTCACATTTCTATCCATTACTAGTTTTCTAACCTTAGACACGTCCTATTAGACACCATTAGGCTTCCTAGACTTTGATTGACTCGGTTTGAACGACAAAAGACCATTTTACCCCAAAAATTGACATTTTAGGCCATTTTTGGCGTTTTTTGTGATTTTCGCTTCTAACTTGTCACATTTCTATCCATTACAAGTTTTCTAACCTTAGACACGTCCTATTAGACACCATTAGGCTTCCTAGACTTTGATTGACTCGGTTTGAATGACAAAAGACCATCCATTTTACCCCAAAAATTGACATTTTAGGACATTTTAGGCGTTTTTTGTGATTTTTGCTCCTATCTTGTCACATTTCTATCCATTACTAGTTTTCTAACCTTAGAGACGTCCTATTAGACACCATTAGGCTTCCTAGACTTTGATTGACTCGGTTTGAACGACAAAAGACCATTTTACCCCAAGAATTGACATTTAAGGCCATTTTTCGCTTTTTTTGTGATTTTCGCTTCTAACTTGTCACATTTCTATCCATTACTAGTTTTCTAACCTTAGACACGTCCTATTAGACACCATTAGGCTTCCTAGACTTTGATTGACTCGGTTTGAACGACAAAAGACTATTTTGCCCCCAAAATTGACATTTTAGGCCATTTTTGGCCTTTTTTGTGATTTTTGCTTCTAACTTGTCACATTTCTATCCATTACTAGTTTTCTAACCTGAGACACGTCCTATTAGACACCATTAGGCTTCCTAGACTTTGATTGACTCGGTTTGAACGACAAAAGACCATTTTACCCAAAAAATTGACATTTTAGGCCATTTTAGGCGTTTTTTGTGATTTTCGCTTCTAACTTGTCACATTTCTATCCATTACAAGTTTTCTAACCTTAGTCACGTCCTATTAGACACCATTAGGCTTCCTAAACTTTGATTGACTCGGTTTGAACGACAAAAGACCATTTTACCCCAAAAATTGACATTTTAGGCCATTTTAGGCGTTTTTTGTGATTTTCGCTTCTAACTTGTCACATTTCTATCCATTACAAGTTTTCTAACCTTAGACACGTCCTATTAGACACCATTAGGCTTCCTAGACTTTGATTGACTCGGTTTGAACGACAAAAGACCATTTTACCCCAAAAATTGACATTTTAGGCCATTTTAGGCGTTTTTTGTGATTTTCGCTTCTAACTTGTCACATTTCTATCCATTACAAGTTTTCTAACCTTAGACACGTCCTATTAGACACCATTAGGCTTCCTAGACTTTGATTGACTCGGTTTGAACGACAAAAGACCATTTTACCCCAAAAATTGACATTTTAGGCCATTTTAGGCGTTTTTTGTGATTTTCGCTTCTAACTTGTCACATTTCTATCCATTACAAGTTTTCTAACCTTAGACACGTCCTATTAGACACCATTAGGCTTATACGCCGGAATTCATAAAAAAAAACAATCCTATTCGTACTCATCGGCTTATACGCCGGAATTCCGATCTAAACATCAAATGCAATTCATAAAATAACAATCCTATTCGTACTCATCGGCTTATACGCCGGAATTCCGATCTAATTAAACATCAAATGCAATTCATAAAAAAACAATCCTATTCGTACTCATCGGCTTATACGCCGGAATTTCGATCTCAACATCAAATGAAAATCATATAACCATTAAAAAATCATTACCATCACCTCTTTGACCTTTTTGTTGATCGGTTGCGGCTCCCTCCCTGGCATCTTCTTGAAGTGCGTGTCCAGGTACAGATCAGCGGCGTTTGGCAACTTCCCTCCAATTGTCTTAGCCACCACAAACAATTGTATCATATGTTAGGTGATTTACAAGAATTTAACGAACGAGAATTTAGTTATTTACGATACTAGAATTACAAAAAAATACTAACCAATTTCTTTGCTCGCTGAATGGTGGAGACAGAACCCTGACAGTGAGATGCAGGGGCCTCGCCACCAGCGTTGCCGACTCTCCTGTTCGCCTTGCACTGAGCCGACTTCTTTTTGGCTTTTTCGTCATTCAGCCTGTTCTTCATCGACGTATATAGCTCCTCTCCAAGCCACTCTGGTCGTTCCTTCCTCCTGTGAACGATGTCGTTGAACAGGTCTTTCAGACGCAAGCCTGCCTTGGCGTCATAGGCTTTCCGGACCGTGCCCTCCAACTCAGGTTTCCAGGTGTACATTTTCTGAATTAGACAAAACCAAACAAATATGTTAACGTATAAAATTGTATAATAAAACAAAAAACATTCCCAGAATAAATGACATACGAATACAACTTAAATGGAGTTCTCACCTTCCAAATGTCCCACCAGTGATCCTTGGTAGCCTTATCTACCTCACTGTAGTTCTTCCAAGGCTGATGGAAGTAGGCCCTCATTGCAGCTGTCACCGACCGAACAACATCGGGAGCATCGAACCTGCACACAAAAACATAATAAGATTAAATGACATACGAATACAACTTAATTAAAATAGTTAAAACATTTACTAAATTAAATAACTTTAAAACTCACCATAAGCCAAGCGGGTCCAACTCTCGAGCTGAAGCGGTGGACGGAGTAGGCTGATCATCTGGAGTAGGCTCAGATGGAGTAGGCCGAGATGTAGAAGGCTCAGATGGAGTAGGCCGAGATGTAGAAGGCTCAGACACAGGAGGCCGAGACGTAGAAGGCTCATATGGAGGAGGCCGAGAAGTAGAAGGCTCAACTGGAGGCCTAGAAGTAGAAGGCTCAAATGGAGGAGGCTGAAACTGAGGAGGCCGAGATGGACGAGTAGACTCAGACACAGGAGTAGTTTGAGATAGAGAAGCAGTCATGGAAGCCTGGAACGAAGGAGGCTAGAACGAAGGAGGCTAGAACGGTGCAGCCTCGGTACGTGGAGCCTGTAAAGATGGAGCCCCAAACTGGAGAGCACGAGCTGCCCCCTGCTATGACTGCGGTCGAGCTTGAGACGGTCGTCTCCTAGACAACTCATCCTGTCTACCGAGGTCACCAAGACGCATCGTCTGAGAATGACTCGGACGAGGCTGAATCTGAATCGGTCGAGGCTGACCGGAAACTGTAGACTGTGAGTGAGCCGGAGAATGATGCAACGGCTCGGATAACCAATTAACAAATAATGATAAATATTGTCAGGCATTAATAAACACGAAAAAAAATCAATATATCCAAAACTAAATACTCAGAGTTAATATATTAAAGAAGCTCTGACCGAAACTCAATAAACTTGAATTACTACAATTATTACAATAACCTTGTTTTTTGTTTCAAATGACAATAATAAGGATAGCTAAAATTAAAATAAATTTACATTACATCCTATTAAAACAAATTGAGGTCATCAATGTCTTCGTCGTCGTTATCATCCATGTTTTCACTCCCATCACTGCTAAGCTCCTCACCATTGTCACCATCGTCTTTAGCTAGACTCGGAATGACTTCATCTTTGTCATCATCACCCTCGATGACCTCATAGTCTTGTATCTCGTCCGGAGAACATAGACCTACGGGAACAAGAGATGTTTCCTCTTGTAGAACATCCGATTCCACCGGTGCGTCAACCTCTGACCTAGCTTTTGTCTTGAACACCGCCCACCACTGCACTTTGTCCCTCTTAAGGCTAGGATAAGGTGCATAATACACTTGACTAGCTTGGTATGACACAACGAAGGGGTCGTACCACGGGAGTCTCCTAGTATGATTGACCTCTACAAGTCTATATTTCTCATGAATGTTCATGCCCTTGTCACAATCAAACCAATTGTAGTTGAACAATATCGTCTTGTACTCAGCGTCACTCCCGTGGTAAGACAATTGTATCACCTCTTCCAAAGTGCCGAAGTAGTCAACCCCTCCTTGACTCTCAACACACACCCCATAATTCATGGTTGACTTGTTCCTACCGTAGCTTTGTGTGTGAAAATTGTACCCATTGACGTAGAATTGATTCCAAGTTGTCACTTGTTTTGAGGGCCCCATCGCAAGAGCTCGTGTGACGTCATCAGCACTCTGTGTCTCAAGCACCTAGATTTGTTGAGTAAGTCAGTAAATAAAATAAAGGTATGTAATTAACAAAGTGGGGAGTATAGGGATTGGGAATCCTCACTTGGGTCTTTAACCATGCCGGGTATTGGGATTCGCATTGGATCCAGACGTCATCCCTGTTTATTTGACGATTTGACTGCACTATGTGATCCTCAAATTGCCTACAATAGTGCGCAAATTCGATGTTAGTCAGCTAAGCCGGCATGCAATGTGTTCTTCTAATCTAATATCGAACTGCTAAGAAAATTACCTTTCATAGTCACTTAGAATGCCACAATTTGCGAGGATGTACAAATGAGCTCGGACGTACTCCTTGTCTGTCAACCAACGTTTACTACCACTCGTAGCTGGTCGACCACAATCCTCCCTAAACAATTCAGGGACATTGACACCATGTTGGCTTTCCACATCAGGGTATGCATTTCTACCCAAGTCCCTCGATTTTGTATCAACTTCTGACTGAAAATACTGTGAGCAACAAATTGGATATCTCCTCAGCCAGATATGCATTGCATATAGAGCCTTCAACCCTTGCCTTATTCCCCACTTTACGTTTCAAGTGGTTAAGGAACCTATGAGAAAAAGACAAATGAGTAATGTAAAAAACACTTCTTAAGAAATGATTAACGTGGTATAAACGATTATCGATCAATAACTCACCGTTCGAATGGGTACATCCATCTGTATTGAACGGGACCCCCAATGTAAGCTTCATGTGGCAAGTGTACCGGCAAGTGCTCCATGGAGTTAAAGAACGCCGGGGGGAATATTTTTTCTAACTTACATAAGATCTCAGCAATGTTGTTTTGCAGCCGCTTCATCTCACTCAACGTGATAGTGGGAGCACACAAGTCACGGAAAAATTGGCTGATTTCGGTTATTGCCTTCCAAATATGAAGTGGAAGCAACTCACGTAGGCAAACAGGCAACAACCGCTCCATAAATACATGACAATCGTGACTCTTCATTCCATGGAGCCTATTTTTTTTATCAACACATCGGCTCAAGTTCGAAGCATATCCGTCAGGAAATCTCAAGTCTCGAATCCATTCACATAACACCTTCTTCTGCTCCTTGTCAAGTGCGAAAGGTGCCTTGGGCATCAACTCATTACCCTTACCATCATCAATGAGCTCCAACTCTCGCCACCTACAGACAATCTTCATGTCTTTCCTCGCATTGACAGTGTCAGACGTTTCGTCTCTCACGTCCATGATGGTGTTGATGAGCTGCTCGAAGAAGTTTTTCTCGATATGCATGACGTCTAAGTTGTGCCTAAGCAACAAATCCTTCCAATACGACAGGTCCCACAGACAAGATTGTTTATCCCATCCCATTTTTTTCTTCTTCAATTGCTTCAAAGCATCAGGACCATCAGTGACTCTCGGTAAGTCCTTCACAATCTGCCACAATTCCTCACCTGACATGATATGAGGAGCCGAGTCATTTTCTACCCTGTTCTTACAAAAAGCTGTCTTATTCTTTCGGAAAGGGTGGTCGGAATCTAAAAACTGGCGATGACAATCAAACCATGATACTTTGCCACCATGTTTTAGCCAAAAGGCCTTACTTTTCTCCATGCAATATGGACAAGCCTTAAAACCAGAGGGGCTCCAACCCGACAACATACCATATGCTGGAAAGTCACTAATAGTCCACAACACGGCTGCGCGTAGATTGAAGTTTTGCTTCTTTGAAAAGTCTCGTAATTCCATCAACACGTTTATTGAATTTTGTTGCATTTTACATGTGACCCCGCGCATAAGGTCACATGCAACTCAGGCATCTTGGTCTCGATATGGGCATGTTCTATGCTCGAGACTACGATAAGGGGGGATACTACCTTGGCTGCATGTGGTTAATTGATCGCATGGCTAAGGCAAGTCCTATCCCGCCCATGCCGTGTGTGCACGTGTTACTGATGCGTGTGCATAAGGGGTATCTTGGCCATACATCGCTAATTGCAAGTGGTGAAAACTGGACCAAGCTCTACTTTTAGGCGTGGTACACTCTCTGACTTAACCTAGACCGACCATAGTTGACTTGTCATCACGTGTCTTGTATATATGTGCATGTATGGGTCCTAGCCATTGTACAGTTCTAGACCTTAACACAACACTTTCATATAGTCCATGGTCATCTTTTAGTTCGCATCATGCATTTCATAGCCCATAGTGACTTTAGTTGACCTCTACCTTAGTCTGTGACCATAGTTCACTAGGACTTTGTCCTTCAAACTTTCGACCTTAGTCCACACAGACTTTGAACCTAGGCCCTGACCCTTGACCATTAGAGTAGGCATAGACTCTGACCTTAGGTCTTGACCCTTGACTACTAGGGTAGGCACAGACTTTGACCTTAGACGTTGACTTTAGACTCACATTAGGATTGACCTTACCTTCAGCCAACATAGGCTCGACCTCTAGGCATGACCCTAACCACTTAGGACATGTGCATTTGGTGCCCTTTCAAAAAAAAAAAAGCAAAAAATTCAAAAAAACGAAAGGGCACCTTGCATTCATACATTCATTCTAGGAAAGATGACCATGGAATTAGGACATGCATTTGCATCTGCATCCATATATTCAATAATGACCAAGGGAGTTCACTAAGGGTTTATTTCTTTTTGAAACAGGGTGAAGTCGTCTCCATAGCCCTTGCTCGACCCGAAGAGTTTGAGCCCTAAGCCCAACCTAACCTTCCTCCAACCTTCACTACCCATTAGCCTTAACACCACAAAATGGCCTCCCAACAAGAAAAGCTCCAAAAGCTTGCCGAGCAAGTTCAACAGCTTGAAGCTAAGATCAAGGAGTTGACCTCGAGCTCTTCCTTGGACAAGCTGTTTGAAAAGGCGATCCAAAAAGCCATCGACCCCACCTTTTACCAAGACCAACCTCCTCTTGACCCCAACCTTTCAACCAAACTGCCAAAGGATTTCTCAGCTGAAGACATACCTAAGTTCAAGCCAACTGATGACCCTCGATTTCATGTCAAGGGATTTAAGACCACCATGGCGCTTAAAGGGATTGACTCCGCCTTGTTTCCAATGGTCTTTCCCCTTTCCTTGGAACCAATATGTCAGAAGTGGTTCTTTTCACTTCCTAAAGATAAGGGTAACATCCCAAACATCCTTCCGAGAGCTTGAAATCCTTAAACAGGGAGAGAACGAGGGTTCACTACCTATCTGACTAGATGGAGAGGAGTTGCTGCCACCCTAGTCTCCGCTCCTACCTGAAGAAGAGATGGTGAAGACCTTCATTTCTGTCCTCCAGCCAGAGTACAAAGATCATCTCAAGTATCGAGGCCTTACCACATTCGCAAAGGTCTACGACATTGGAGTGGACATAGAGGATGATCTTCTTCAATTCACATGAGTCAGCTAGAGTCTTAGCCTTAGGATCGAGTCGGAGAGTCCCTTTCCCTAGACTATGTATCATTTCTTTTTCCATTTCGGGTCTATGTCATTAGGTTTAGGATCAAATTCTGCAATTAGCCTCTATGTAATAATTTCTTTTGATGTTAATAAAAGTTTCCTTTTTCTCATCCTCTTTAGCCTCCATATAGTTTGTGCTTCTAACTTTAATGGAATCAAATTAATAATCGACCTCACAATTCAATGGACATTGCCAAGAGAGGCCTTCTTTCATAGCTCCACAAAATAACCTCTTCCCTCCATTCCCTTCATCAAATCAAAATCCCTTGCAACCCTTTGAGCCATAAACACTATCATTCAGCCTATCGTTCTTTCATCACCCAGATTTACTTAACCCTTTGGACCAAACGGTGCGTAGGAAAAGACATGTGCAAAAGAAAAAAAGAAGAATAAAATGGGCAAAAAGCAAAAAATCAAAGTTCAATGCCAGTTATACAAAAGTCATCAAAAATGCAATTCAATGTCAAAATCCAATGCAAATCCAAAGTTCAAAGCCTAAATTCAAATAAAAAGCAAGAGTCTAAAAGGCACACTGCGCACCGTGGGTCACTCCATGATCAGCGAGCCTTTTTCAACCCTCAAACCACAGCCACACATTGCAACCACAAAAGCCCTCTCACACGAGGCATTGTCCAAATCATCAACGAGAACTACGACGGTCTGATTCCAAAAGGATACGTAGGAAGCCTCTTCTCGAGGTCCGACCCAATGACTCAATAACATTTTGAGGTCCACTCTCTCTTATAGTTTGATTCCCTTAAAGTCAGGAGCACAGATTCCTAGTGTAGCACCCGACATAGACTCGAGCTTGAACCAACATCATGTAGCCAACCACATCAATTCCCCATTTACTTACCCTTAGTCACAAATTTTAGCCTTGTCTTTTCTTGAACCTTTAGCCTATTCTTTCATACACCTTAAGGGGCTCTCCTCAACTCTTCCTTAGGCTATCACTCTGTAGCATTCATCATGGATCCTCCTCAAAAGCATCACATTGCAGCATTTCCTCCATGTTCTCTCCTCATGCAACATTTAGCTCAAGTCACCGATTTGGGCAAATCAAAATCACATCCCAATACCTCATCCCGTACCATTACCACCCCAAAAAAATCTAAGCCAAGACCCATGACTCCACAAAATTCACTAGCCTTACCTTACTCCATCAACCATTGCCCCAGCCTCGATCAAGCTGGGGGCTCACCCACTAAACCAACCATCAACACCACAAATTAAGCCATTCCCACACACATAAACCCCATGGGTTGGGGGCTCACTGGCAATCCCAAGCATCGCCTTTGCTCGAATGGAGGCTTGAGACGGCTCCATCCCGCAATCCAAAAGCATCTTACCATTAGTCAATTTCCTTGGTCATTTCATGCATTAGATCTAAGAATAGACTTGCATTACACACATAGCCATTGCAAACACTTCATAAGCATCATTGCGCATTGAGTTTACATACATCATCATGCATATGCATCCTGCACAAACACATTACATTGCACATTGCACATTGCACCACCTCCACACAAGGCTAGGGCCCATCTTACATGCAGTTGCCTTCACACGCCTATACGGCATTCATCGCTATACGCGATTGTTGCTACACGCAACATTCTTCCCGAAAAGCCAAGGTCAGCCGTAGGGAAGGTTTCCTGAGGAACGAGGCGCTTCCGAAGAATTCATATCATCACTCATAGCCTATACGGCATTCATCGCTATACGCGATTGTTGCTACACGCAACTTTCCCCGAAAAGCCAAGGTCAGCCGTAGGGGAAATTTCCAAAGGAACGAGGCGCTTCCGACGGAACTTACATTACGTCTTCCCGAAAAGCCAAGGTCATCCGTAGGGAAGGCATGTACATCACAACTCTCCCCGAAAAGCTAAGGTCAGCCGTAGGGGAACTTTCCGAAGGAACGAGGCGCTTCCGACGGAACTTACATTACGTCTTCCCGAAAAGCCAAGGTCAGCCGTAGGGAAGGCATGTACATCACACCTCTCCCCGAAAAGCCAAGGTCAGCCGTAGGGGAACTTTCCGAAGGAACGAGGCGCTTCCGACGGAACTTCATTACTTCTTCCCGAAAAGCCAAGGTCAGCCGTAGGGAAGGCATCTACATCATTTCTTTTCCCGAAAAGCCAAGGTCAGCCGTAGGGAAAAGCTACCTGAGGAACGAGGCGCTTCCGAAGGTATTCATCACCTCAGTTTTCTCCTGAAAAGCCAAGGTCAGCCGTAGGGAGAAAGCAGCCCGAGGATCCAGGCGCTTCCAAGGGCATAAAACCGCATGGGGCGTGGTAACAGGTAAAACTAACCTTTGTTTTGCAGGTACCGGCGAAAAGGGTGACTCAAGGTCACAGAACGTCCTGAGTTGCCCTCTGTCCCGAATCAAATACTTTGACTTTCGTCTCTTTAGACTCAGTCAAAGTGGGGGCTTCTTCACACAACAGCTCCTTTACACACTTCGGGTTTTGGAATTTCTCCCGCACCAGAAATTCCATATATGCACACTTCGGGTCTACGATTTCTCCCGCTACAGAAATCCAGCACAACATTTTTCGGGTCTACGATTTCTCCCGCTACAGAAATCCAGCACAAGCATCTTTCGGGTCTACGATTTCTCCCGCTACAGAAATCCAGCACAACCATCTTTCGGGTCTTATGGTTTCTCCCGCTACAGAAATCTCAAGCAAATACATCTTTCGGGTCTTGGAATCTTCTCCCGCTACAGAAGTTCCGTCAGCACATCTTCGGGTCTTGGATTCTCCCGCTACAGAAATTCCGCATACACACACCACAACTCTCCCGAAAAGCCAAGGTCAGCCGTAGGGAGAATTTTCAAGTCAATGCTCATTTCTTCGGAAAGCATGGGACGCACCTGCATTTCTCCCAGTCAGCCGAACGGGGAATGACCGCTCAAGGACTCAGACACATACAAGCACATCAAACCGCATGGGACACGGCTACAGGTAAAACTAACCTTTGTTTTGCAGGTGCCGGCGAAAAAGGGTAACTCAGGGTCGCAGAACGTCTTGAGTTGCTCTCCGTCCCGAATCGAATACTTTGACTTTCGTCTTACGAGACCATCGTCTCTCCAGACTCAGTCAAAGTGGGGGCTTCTGTAGACACCTGAAAATGTGTCTCCCCAAATGAGTAATCCGTGATGAAACATACCGCGTCTCGCGTTTGTTTCGACTCAGAAAAGATGCTTTGAACTCACGAAAGTTGGAAATACGTGAGGTCGTACTCGGAATATTGAGCAAAGGTCAAAGGCAAGGCAAAAATATTTTCTTTCGGTTTTCTCAAAGGTTTTCAAAAGGTTTTCAAAGGCGATTCTCATGCTTTTTGATGTTCATCATGTCCGTCACATTTTTCTGAATCCGCCAGTATTTTTAAATTATTTTTCTGATTTTTCTATGATTTTCTATGAATTTTGCAATGTTTAAATACGCAGAATACGCAGAAAATACGTGAATAATTAGAAAAATACTCCGGAAATACGTGGAACCTTCTAGAACATTCTAGAAACTCCTTGCTTGGAGAGCAAGGGTGTCTAGGTGCGTCGAATCAAGGGAAATCACGAATAAAATCGGAGGAAATCAAAATATTTCGAGGTTTTTAGAAAAAATATACAAAATCATTGAGCGTATATACGCAAATGATGAGCGTATATACGCTCAACAGGAGCGTATATACGCTCAACAGGAGCGTATATACGCTCAACATATACGTACAAAATTGCCAAAAGCTTATGGAAAGAAAGAAGCGTATATACGCTCAGGATGAGCGTATATACGCTCCTCATGAGCGTATATACGCTCATCCTGAGCGTATATACGCAGGTATTTTGTGCCTCGTTTTGCCTCGTGCCTATAAATACACTCTTGCCTTGCTCAGTCCGAGACACCTTCACTTCATACGCTTTCACACTTCACACGCACACTTCTCGAGGCATTCGTATACTCTCTCTCTCTCTCTAAAACACTCTAAACACATTACAC
>SNQN01008518.1:10243-28821 GCA_008642245.1 Bassia scoparia | reverse complement strand
ATACAACCTAAGGACAAGGCCAAACTTGACAACCCTTCTAGGAAGGCTCCTTGAGGAATGGAAGGTTAGTCCAAACACAAGTTGARAACAACTACCAACTTAGCTATACAAATTGGCAATCCAATCCCGGTCACTATGCTTGAGTTTAGTTTTGTACAGCAATTTACATCTTTGAGAAACAAAAAATTTGATCTGTGTAAGAATGTGAGACACTGTCATYACACGCTGCTACCAGAAGGCTGAGTTCCTAGCCCACCACAAATGATAGATCACAGCTAGCAGCACAGGTASTTCGAACAACCAAACCTTGTARTTTGGACAATCTCCGACCTCGTTTCACCACCAAAGTAACCTGTCATTGGACGAACAGRTAGGAGAAACGTGCAACCATTCCACTACCACTGCAGACCACACTTGCAGAGCCAAAGCACAGTCATTAAAACTCTTTTTGATTGACCTTAATGTGACTTGCATTGATAACRAAATTAAACTTACACGCTTACATTTGCAATCAATATGTCTTTTAATTTATACGTGTAATTTAATAGATTTTTAATATCTTCATATATCATCTTACCTGTTACATTTAAAAAAAAATCCTTCCACTTTAATTTTTCATATAAATTACGCACTCGCATAAATTATTCAACATCAATAAATTGCATATTTACTTGAATAATCAATTAAACATTATATAATCCGTACCTGACCTAATTCCTGAATTAAATTAAATCATTCTTTAATTTGATTTAATAGATAATAAATAAGCAAGTGGGAGAAATGTCATTACCTTAATATTATCAATTTACAATTTCGTACGATGAACTAATTAGTAATAATTATGATTCTTTGAACTACTGATACCCATCAATGCATAATTTAATTATTTTTTGAAGTATTGTTTTTTAAAAGTTATTTATAATTATAAAAAAGTTTTCGATTCAAACAAAGTATGTTGTATTATAAATTAGGCACTCAAATATAGTATGATACATACGTAAATAATTATATGATAAAAATATCGTACAATCATTACCTGACCAAGGTTAATTTATATATATATATATTACATACGAATGACCAAAATTTAACGAACATTTGAGAATAATTAACTGAAATAATGAATGAGTAATTACATATTGATTAATTGCAAATATATATAAAATAATTCTATGTAATGGCCAAACTTGCGTTACAAAGTACTCTCGATACTTAACTCAAGTTAGACCTATATGTAAGAATTATATGAAATTCAAAATTAACTCAAATCAATGATGAATAATTGTGTTCATTATTGATTATTTTACGAATAAAAATGTACCTTATTGTTAATGGACTAAATTTTGAACTCGATAAAGCTTGCATCATTATGTAAGATAAAGTTAACTATTATTTGAAAGAAAATAAAATAAACATAGCATAAAAAAAGCAAAAAAATAAAATGGTACCTTTGTTGGCCTGTACTATACGACTTTTTCCAAAATGACCCTAAAATTTTGAACAGCAATAGGTATTAAAATTTAGAAGGGTGGATAATTTTAATGAATGACCACTAATTTTTACTTTTCATACCACAATCATTGTATAGAATTACTAGCTAAATGAAATTGATTTGAAATGAAAAGATTCATATATATATATTATATATATATATATATATATATATATATATATATAATTATATATATTATATATAATATATATATATATTCAATTTCTAAACATGCACTTCGTATGTATGTTAAGTCTATTAGATAAAATGCCTTTAAACTTTCTTTTTTAATGCTTAGGGCTACATTGTACAAGGATACAAAATAATAAAGAAAAGAAGTTAGTCTCAATACAGTGTTACCCGGGCTATTAATTTCCTTTATTATAATATATACCTTCAAATCATAATCAGTAAAGAGTAGTAAGATTTTCTATCGTGTTAGAATTTAAGTGTATGTTAATATGAGTATATATAAGTAGGTGAAAGGGGGAGTAAAATGGTATCTTCCCTCAAATATAAAAATATGGAATAATTAATATTTTTATAACCTAGCTAATATTTATTATCATTTAAATTTTCCATATATTTCATTGAAATTGATTCATGAATATGTTTTCTACCTTAATGATGAACAAAAAATTAAAATAATAACGAACATGTTTTGATTTAAAAAAAAAACCTTAAAAAATAGAAAATAAGATACGGAGTATATATTAATGTTTGTTCAACCAACTAAATTTCTATAAAGCTAATGAATAACTATCAACTAATTAAGTTTGTTATAAAAGTAATGTACCATGCACGCATAATAACGTGTTAGAAAGTTCTAGTCTTATTATTATTTATTCTATAATTCCCATAGTATGTATATTTATTTGCTTAATAGATTGTTAAATATAATTACTCAATATATATGTTATTAGCAATATATGATGACGACTATTGTACATATATTCTGACAGGTAATTAAAACACCAAAAATCTATTCTAATATATTTTAATCAAGAATATATAATACCCATGCATATTACTATCATGTAGTAAACATAGTCAATATAGTATACAGTAAATATGCTTATCATAGCAAAAAAAATATTATTACCATATCATAGCATATAAAAAAAATTATAGTGCATATATTTGACTACATTTTAGTCAAGTTCATACTCCGAAGATACAATTATAGTATAGTATAATAGCAAGAAAATATTATTACCATATAATAGGGTAAGAAAAAATTATTACAATATCATAATATATAAAATAAAATATTATAGATATACGTATATACTATAATATAAGATGAGCGAATCATGGAGTGACAAATGTTATCCCCATGTTAATCCGCTTATCTTTATAGTATAGAATATAGATATAGATAGATAGATAAATTGACTTTCCCAAATTATATCATGTTGACTTGTCAAAATGAAACAATATACGGAGTAATTGGTTGCACTAGTGATGGCAATTCAATTCGGATCCGACCCAAATCCGCTCCGATTCGAGGGAAATATCCGCTCCGAATCCGATATAAATAAAGTTCCGACTCCGACTTCGTTAAAAAATCCGACTCCGAGTTGGAGAAGGGTCGGAGTCGGACTCTCACAAAAAATCCGACTATATAATCCGACTCCGACATTCATACAATTATTATCATTTAATTTTTATATTTATTAGGCTACTTAAGTATAATTTATAGTCAAAAACTTTATTTCATATAAAAAAAGTAAATATAAGAAAATAATAGGAAAAAAACAAAAATACACTTAAAAGTAGAGAATTTTTAAAATATATATATATATGGGAGAAAAACTCGAATTCAAGTCGGATCGAAGTCGGAGTCGGATCTCGGATTTAAAAATCGGAGTCGGAGTCGGATTCTCGTATTGGATCTCGGATCGGATCTCGGAGTCGGAGTCGGGGATGCTGATTTATAATCCGACTTCCTGTAGGGTCGGAGTCGGACTATGCATAATCCGCTCCGAGTCCGGTCCGTTGCCATCACTAGGTTGCACCTTAGGCATTAACATGACTTTTTTTTTTTTTAAGGCAGTACTATAATTTCCGTACAATTATAAGAAACGGAACAAATGTTATTATGCACAATCAATCTAGCTGGTGAAGCTATAATGTTACATCACAAACCTAACACCTATATGAACAGCTATAACAACAGTATAACTTAATTACACTACAATGTAGGAGCAACTACAAAGCAGCGCAGTGGTATGGACTACGCAGCAAGATATAAGATGTGCAGTACGTAGTTGCTCAATGTTTGATATGATACGCACAGAAGCCAATAAAGGAGGCGAATCAGTAAAATAGTTTCAAAATAATAATGCATGCATTTCTCGACTTCGAATTAAATTGGAATCTATTTATTTGCTCAATTGCTCAGATCAATAGATCGTTCGAGGTCATGAGATTGAATGTTACTAGTACTATGCTAAACAGTGCCATGCAGGCAACGCAATTGCGGCAACCTACCCTTCTGCCCTTCTCATTATTGTGAAAGCTAAGGCACATTCTAGTACTATGCTGCTTCTGTGCTACTAACATCCCCACATTTTAATTAATATATATTCTTCTCCAAGTCAGTATCATTGCTTAATATATATATATATATGTATGTATACTCTCGGCTTTTATCTATACATGAAATAATCTTGTATGGACGTCACTTATTTATACTCAATGATTTATTTTTTATTAAYGTCATTTGATAAGATTCGCACCATTTTTAGAATGACTTGCATCAGATTGAATATAATATTAATTAAATTGTAAATAATAATAGAGTTTTATTTTTGCTGAATTYATTCATTATATGGTGGTATTTTGATACGATTTGATTTGAATTTTAATAGGTTAAGCTACTTCGTATCAGTTTTTAAATGATTGGTTGACAATATAAACCCAAAGGCAACATAACTTGGTTASGCTCAGAGTTTAAAGCGATCCACGTACATATATAAAGGGTGCGATCAACCAATGGTACATTAACCTCATTATGGATATTCAATTTGTGTTTTCAAATGCTTAATGACTCTTGTTGACACTAAATAAGAAGTTGAATGATGCAATAATGTTTCCAAAGAATAAACCATCGAATAATACGAAGTACTCTATATATTAGATCATCTTATACGAAATCATGATGTATGTGTATTCATTAATTAGGCAGTGAGTTAAATTATTGGAGCTTTTGTTAAACACCACTTATCAACATTCTTTCCCATCTTCCCAAATGATTACAACCCATGACATTTTATGCACTATTTTTGCTGTTAAAATATTTTCCATCAAAAATTGTTTTCGCATTTTACATTGTTTGCTTTTAACTAAAATATTAAAATGTATAAAACTTAGGGTATAAAGACATTTTCCTGRATATTATTGAAAGCATGTTCCTCCCAAATTGGTAAGAAAACATGAATATTACATCACAATTGAAAGAAAAACATTTTCCATCACAATTGAATCAATTGATTTTCAGTTCAATCAAATAATAAAAATGTTTAAAATAGTAAATCATTTTACATGGAACCAAACTGATATAGTTAGTATATGACGTATTCCTAGGCATAAACTATCGGTTTAAGCCTCAGGAATATGTTATATACTCTATCACTCTCACTTTGGGCATAATATGTGGACGCAGCATAGACCCCTCATACCTAACACAAATTAATTCCACTTAAAAGGAAGAGGAAGGAGGAATTCGAACCTATGACCTTTGTGTCACGTCGGCTTTAATACCATGTTACAAGACTATCTCAACCAAAAGATTAAGTTAATGGTTGATGCCGAAGAATATGTTAAATACTCTATCATAAACGGAAACGCAACATAACTTGATTACTTTCAATGTTTAAAGCAATCCACGTACATACATAAAGCCATAAAGGGTGGTCAATCAAGGGTACATTAATCTCATTATGGACATTAAATTTGTGTTTTCAAATATAGTTAAAGACTCTTGTTGACATTAAATAACAAGTTAAATGATGCAATAATGTTTCCGAAGAATAAACCATCAAATAATACAAGGTTCTCCGTATATGAGARCGTCTATTCGTCTTGTATGAAAGGATAAATTAGAATAGTGGTTTTGTTAAACACAACTTGTATACATGCAAATGTTTACAATCTAATCTATGACATTTTATGCACCATTTTTGCTACTCGTATTCTAGTAGTGACCACTTATATAACTTGTGAGCTAACTAAGGTGTGATGTGATATAAGATGACTTTTATTGAGAAAATGTGTGATTTTTGGAGTTTGGCACTGATATAATTTGTAAACTGTTACGAGTAAGTTCTAAGCATGATGTCAAATAGTCATGTAAAATGAATGTTGTTTGTTCTTTTCATGATTTTCCTTTCTTCTTCCAAAGGAAGGAAAAGAGAAAAGAGGGGTTGTGAGTTGTGAGTTGTGGGGGACCTTTGGAAAGGAAGTTATGTGGGCAACCAAACATGTCATCTCTTAACTATCATAACAGTGGACACCACGAAATTATTCTAATTTGTAAAATTTCCAACCATTTTGGTAATTTGCTACATCAAAGAAGAGACATAAGCCCTACAAATAGTGAGTGATGTTAATATAGTGATATATAGAAAGCATAATCGATACCGATTCAAAATGTGTAATAGTCTAGACTAACCTTATGTTACGAGACAAAAATGTCATTTAATCATTCAGTCAAAGTCACTCCATTAGTTGGTTCAAAAGACAATCTTATCTTATCAAATCATACATCTATCCCAACATCGATCTCGTCAAAGTCACTCTATTAGTTGATTATAAAAGCCATCCTTATCTTATCAGATCATACAGTTGTCTCGCGTTAAATTCATTACCGCTATTAAAAATAAAAATCAACCTCTGTCATTTCAACCTTTTAAGGTGAATAACCATGTTGGTAGTAAAAAAACAAAAAAAGGTTGGTGTTTTACATGCACATTCCTCGGTTTCGACCTTCAAGAAGGGAATTAAAGTCAAGATAATCTAAAATTAACAACATTGTCTAATAACAACAAACCTTAATCCCTGCCATAATAAATCATAATACAACTATTACCGCACACCGAATTTGGACCATACTTTCATGTCGGCAGAAAATATTTCTTAACCCTATGCGGTTAAAACATATATTAATATAATCATATGCACAACTATATATATAATCATGCAGGTGTAAGTGTCAAGACATACCATAAACAGCCATAACACAACAATTAGGGTACTTAATTAATTACCAACTAGCCATAAGCAGTCATTATACTAGTAACAATTTGCAGCAAAATTGCGGCTTAGTGATTAATTAAGTTGGTTAATTACGGGCGATCTAAAAATTAAGTGTAGATTAGGTTAGAAAGTTGAGCTAGGGACCAAAAACTCAACTTTGGAGAAGAGAAACTTAACACAATAATTAAAAGGCTAATTAAGTGAGCTACCAATGGGTTTTGGTTATGGTATCTTGAGACACGCCCAGCATAATGGAGACAATATGTTAGCAAATATAATACATTATCCAAATCATATTTATATACTATGATTATTTGATAATTAAATTGAAAAGGTATTAAGGCTTAAAAATATAATGCTAAAACCGACCAAAACTACCCTTACTGTAACCTTTTTTTTTTAGCACATGATAGCAGGCTGTGTGCAGGATGCATGCTTATAGCATAGCACATGAATTGATCATCAAACGAACTATTTGTTTCTCAATGAGGAATGATAAATCTATAACTGTGGATGTCGCACACAAGGGTACTCACGTCATTTTATCAACTGATTTTTTTTTTACTTTTCTACTCTGTGGGGTCCACTTGTCATTCACTTTTCTTCATAGCGGGTCCCACATTTTTAATTTTTTACTGTGTTATATATGCATATACCTGTTACTGATATACTGTATATATATCAAAGTTTGAAATGGGGTTATTAATTTTGATTCATGCAACATTCTGGTTAAGATAGAAATCAGAATTACAGAAAAATTACTTGGTCAATTGCATCAATAAGGACAAAAAAAGGGGGGAAAACATGATTGATCCAATGTTTGAAACAATTTAGTCTAGTAACTAATACTAGTACTACTACTTAAGATTACAAAGAACTTAATTTCATTACTAGCATAATAATGCAGAATAAAAAAGGAAAGTTGAAGCAAGTAGATATACCAAAGCACTCATTAGGAGCACCAAATCGCAGAAATCATAGGAAAAGGGAGTGTGTGTTGTTGATGATTGCATCCGAAATGGATATTCTCTTCTCATGCCAATGCCAAGACATTTGACCTGTTAAGAATCTCTACCATATGGCATCCAATAATGTCGTCATCTGCCAAAACAATCATCAGATTAATTATAGAATAACATAAGAGAAAGGAACTAACTACTAACATAAAACATTAGGGAAATTGAACTGCATTATTGTGTTACCTAATCAATGTTGGCTTGAATCAGGGGATAACGATGATGAGGATGCCCTATTATTAGACATCGAATTAGCTCCACCATGCAATTCATGACCATGGATTTGTGACGGGATGTAGAACCCCATGAACCCGTCCGATCCGTGTCCGATGTTTGAAATGTCTTGGTGGTGGTGTTGGTGATGGTGGTGGTGGTGATGTTGCTCCCCGAGTACGCGTACTAATGGAGAAAAATTGGACTGAAGGGTACCCCCTTGAGAGTAAGTTGCCGGTGTTATTGGGCCGCCTTGTTGGCCCAATAACAACCCCTGTGGTGAAAACGGGGGAGGGTTATTGAAAAAATTCCCTCCCCTACCTTCTCCACCACCGGCGCCACTAGCACTACCATTTCCTACACCACTAGGCCAACCCAACATTCTTGCAAACCTTCCTAAATCATGTGGCTGCTGTGACTCGGCCCACCCACCGGTCCCWCCATCGAACCCCAAAGATGACCCGGACCCTTGGAAAAGAGCGGCCGAGTCATGGCTCGAATTCGTCTGATGATGATGGTGGCCACTGCCACTGCCACCACCGGCGCTACCACCACCCGAATCCTGAAGAGTGTGAAGAGACAAACAAAGATCTTGGCTTTGATTCCCCCCTCTTGAAATCAGCTCATGTGGGTAATTCTGAAAACTGATAGAATTCTCCCCAGAAGTATTATTCAGAGGGAAAAAAGTCCTCATACTATCACCTAACGACTGAGAATCAACACATTGTTGCGGAACATAAAATGATGATGAACCAGAATGATCACCCATATGAATATCATTGTTATTAGACCCACCACTGTTGTTAACATCAACAGCAGTATGAGAAGCCGTAGCAGTTGCSGTTGGGTCCCAAGGAGGCAGCTCGGCTAGCTTATCAATCGAAGCCTTGGCCTTCTTTATCAACCAATCAACAGCCTTACTAGGGCGGTCATAACCTAACCTATCCTGGACGTCATAGAATTGTATGGCGGTGTGAGCCGAAAGCCGGACCCTCCGGTCTCGGGGCCCCTTGGCTGTATACACCTTGCTGTGCCGGTCCTTACGGCCGGTGGCTCGAATAATATGACCGCCTTGCACCTGAACAATCTCACCACCACCTGTTCCGCTTTTTAGCCCCATTTTGCCTCTTTGCTTTGTGGTTGAAAGATTGTTTTGCTGCTGAATTACATGCCTGATTTCATCTTGTTTTTGTTGCTGGGTTTTTTGGTCTTGGAAATCCAGATTAGAGACCTTTTTTTGTTGGGGGGTATTTCCCACAAAATCTCACTTCACTCTTATCTTCTCTTTGCTCCACTAGATGATAATCAAGCTCAAATCTTTGGTACTTAAGAAAGAAGCAATAAATAAGACAAAAAAAGAAAAGGGAAATTTGTTTTTAGTTTAGAAAAGCCAGAACTGTAAAACCTGGTTTCTGCTGCTAGCTGCTGCTGTGGTTGATGCTCATCCCAATGAGAGAGGAAAGGCTTTAAACTCTTATCAGGGATTACACTGCCCAAATCGAGAAAATGGAAAAAAGGGGAAGAAAGAAATAACCATTTACCAACAATTATGCAAAACAAACAAACAAACAAGGCTCAATAAAACAGTACAAACAAGATTTTCGTGTCAAAATTTGTACATATGAGTTGTTGTGAGAAAGTAAAGGGGAAAAGAAAACAACAGAAGTGGGAGAAAGATTTGGTGATTTTGATGAGGTTTTAGCACTGGAAAGAGAGAGAGAGAAAGAGAGGAGGGTTTTGAAAGAGGGTGTTGTGAGGACTCAGGAAAATATCTAGGAGAGGGTTTAAAAGGTGAATGAATGGAAGATGGTAAGATGAGAACTTTTAGTATTGGGAATTAAAAGGAAAATTAGTGGTTGGTAAACATAACAATGATTAACAATGGTTGGATTTTAATATATACTTTATGCTCCTATATTTCATAGTTTAGTTTGTGCATGAGGATTAAGTAACTAATTTTCCTACCCGTTAATTATACTACTCGTATCATTTTAATAAATGAAGTCTCAATATAATACTTGCATTGATATAAATTTTGAAAAACATTCTAAAATTTTATGTTGATGGATAAATTTAATTTATATTTTTCCTTATACCTACTTTATTTTATGACGTTGAGAAATGTGATACCTTTGACAATTTGATATCATTTACTTAGGGTCTGTTTACTTAAACTGAACAAAACTGAACTGAACTGAATTGAATTGAACTGAACTGAATTTTTTAAAACTCAACTGAACTGAACTGAATAAATAGGAAGATTTAAGTTTTGGATTTAAATTTCAAAACTGAACTGAACTGAACTGAATTTTTTGAAACTGAACTAAATTGAACTGAACAAAACTGAAATTAAGTTAAAGTAAACAGACTCTTATGTCTCATATAAGCATTTTGTTTTTCTATCAACTTATAATTTCTTTAACAGTAGTGGATTTTGATGGTGGATGACGTAATTAATTATGAGAAGAAATGTGACTTTTAATGATTTGCTTCATGGAAGTTGTTAACTTAATTTAAAATTACTTAAACCTATTATTATCAGGTTACAACATAAACCAAGAAATAATTATATATAGTCTTAGCAATTATATATATAAAAAAATTAAACTTAAAGCAAAAAATACTTGATACATTCTCCTTAGTCGTCCGATCCTAAAATAATTGACCATATTTAAATTTTATCAAGCCAAACTAGCATGCCCATATATACACCTTAAGAATTACTTGTATATTTASCTTAAATAAAGTCTACATTAAAGGACTTGTTCTGTTAGAACTTAGAAGTATGCAAACTTATTTGTTTGCCTTTGAAACATGTTCACATATTATAAATAAATAAAACTTTCTATTTTACAAAGTCTACCCACATCATTAATCATCATTTGTGGCGTGACCACTTCATGTGTGTAAGAAATTAAATAAGATAATTAATTTATTATTGTGGGCTACCATGTTAAATGAGAGTTGCTCTAATGGACAAATAAGGTTATTCCTATGAATAACTTGAGTTAATATTATAATAGAAATAACAAAAAAAGAAGGTATATTTGTCGATTGAAAAGAAGTTATTTTTATGGGCATATTAATAAATTACCTTAAGATTGAATGAGATTATGTGCATAAATTGATGCTTGTTATCCTAACACACAAGATTTGACATGTTGAATCTATTTTGAACACATTAGTGGAAAAAGTTCATGTCAAAGTTGAATATCTTTGACTTATAATACTTGTAATATGTTGGGGACCGAATTGAAGAGTTACACAGAAAATGAAGTTGTTCAATATATCCGAGCAATAGTAGCTTGTAAAATAAGCATAAATTGATCTTTGTTCTAATATTATATCAAATCTTGCTTATTATGAGTTGGTTTTTCTTAAAGTATATCAAAAGAGTTCAATAGTAATTCTGAAGGATGTTTATTTCAAATGGTAAACGTTTTGATATGTTTAAGAAAGTTTCGAATTCGAACCGTATTGTAGCATAAACCTTCTAAAAAAAGTATTATAGATTTTGACTTACTACATAATGAGATTAGTGGCTTTTGACCATTATAGTATAATGAGAAAGACTTATTTGACTAAATTATCTTAAGGTTACTAGTAATGTAATACGAGTACTTGTATTAGTGATTAGTGAAGATAAAACTTTAACAAGTCTAACCCAATGCATTGAAAAATAGGTAAATAAATAAGGATGTTTTGTGCAAAACTACTTTACTTGAGCCTAATTTTACAGGACTTTCTATAGGCACACCCAAATTGTTAAAAGCACGTCTTCATGTGAGAATATTTAAAACTGTGATCTCACATAATGTGTGCCTATAACAATAATGGGTGTGCCTTTATCACTCCTTCGACTTTACGAAAAACTACCTATATTTTAATGGGTTATGTTAAATGTAGCCCTTAGGGCTGCATATAAGATATAAATGTTGTTAGAAATAAGGCTAGTATTACAAGGAACAAACTTATCTGATTTATCATGGCGTGATCGGAATCACTGTACTAAARACAACAAGAATCCGCGTTATTAACGACGAATTTTACCGACCGTCACAAAAACGGACAAAAAATGTCATATTATATATATCGCTTTTTTAGGATGCAATTTACCGACCGTTTTTATAGATTTACCGACCGTTTATTATAATGGACGCAAATTACCGTCCGTTTTTCATTTTTCCTGACCGTTAGATGGTCGGTAATATGGTCAAATATTTTTTTTTGACTTGGGAACAAAATTACCGACCACCTACGTGGCATTACCGACCGTAGACGATCGGTATTTGTAGTTTTTAAAAAAGATTCAAAGTCGACCACATGGTCGGTTTCTTTTTTTAATTTGCATTACTAATTCTCTCTCTCCTCTTTTTCTCCTCATTTCCTCACTCACGTCTATCCAATCCTCACTCTCTCTCTCTCATTCCTCTATGCTAACCTCCTCATCACTCACTTTGTCTCTCACGCATCAAACTCCCTCCTCAATCGTCGCCCCTTCTAAGCTGCGCCTCTCCGCTCTTCTTTTATATGGGTTTATTCTTCCTTCAATTTTATTTTTAGGATGTTTCTTTAAAATTTGATTTTGGGGTTTTATCATAATTTTTTCAGTAGATCTAAAAAAATTTGAATTCATTTACACTAGATCTAAAAGAAATTTGAATTCATTTTCATTTTGGTTTTCTTTTATTTGTTTTGTTGAGTTTCGCTTTTTGGCTTCTTTTTTTTTCAAATTCAAATTTTGTTACTTTTATGGGTTTTTTTTTGTTTGAATTTAGGTTTTCGATTTCTTTTGTTTCTATGAGTTGTTGGTTTTTTCTAACTATTAATGTCGTCTTTTTTATTTTTCTTTATTTTTAAGATTGTAATTTGAATTCAGATCTGAGTCTTTGAATTTTCTGACTTTATTTTTGTTTTAATTAATTTTCTTTTATTTTCAATTTTTTTCTCTCATGAATATTTTCGACCAACGATTTGTCATTTTTTTCAATCTTAAATTCCTTTTCATCTTGTTTTTTTTTTTTTTTTCGTTATTACACGATTTGGGGCTTTTTCTTTTCTTTTTTATTCATTTTTCGTTTTTTGAATTTCAGATTTCGTTTTTAGTAGTTTGTTTTTATGAAGTTGATTTACTGGACTTTTTTTTTATTTTGGGTCAATTTTGTATTTTTGACAATTTATTTCTTGTTTTGTGGGTTGTCATCTTCGTTTCTGCATTTTTTAGGGTCAATTATTTTATTTGGTGGTTGTAAATTTCGTTCATACCTTGTTTTGATTTTTCTGATTTATTTTAACTTTGTCTTTTTATCTTTTCTTGCAGTTAAAGATTTAGAAAACTTGCGTAAAGATTTGATGGATTCTAGGATGAAAATATGGAAGAAAGGCTTCTACATTGTATAGGTGAAGAAATTTCATAGTTTTAGGGATTCTGTATTTGTTAGTTAAAGTTTTTGTAAGTATAAATATATATTTTTTGATATGAATATATGATTCTTTGTTATTAAACTGAAATTGAGTTTTCATTTTGATTTTTGCATTATTATTTTTATTAATAATTTGTTGAAAGGTGTTGAAAGTTGATTCTGACAGTCATATAGACAACTTTCTTTACTTTTTTAATTTTCAACTCCGTTTTACTGATCGTTTAACTGTCGATAAAGTCAACTTCCAAATTAGGTTGACTTTTACCGACTGCTAAACGGTCGGTAATATTAAATGCATATTTTTGTCGGTTAAAAGTTAACTTGCTAGTTTCCGATCGCCAAATGGTCACAATCTCAAACATTACCGACCGTTTGGTGGTCGGTAATTTGCGTCCGTTGTAAGACGCTCGGTAATTTGCGTATGTTTTAGACCGTTGGAGATTATTGTCCGTTCTTAGTAGCGGTCGGTAATAACGGTCAGTAAATTTTACTGAGCGGTCGGTAAAGCCTTATTTTCCGTCCAAATAATTACCGATCGTGAGATCGATAAAAGTTTACCACCGCTTCTCGTTTTACCGATCGTTTTTTTATTTGTTTGGACGATTGGTAATAGATTATTTTCTTGTTGTGAAAGTTGAATTTGCCTCGTACTCATACACACGGCCTCACGGCAATTGACACCCAGGATTACACGACTCTGGCTTAATGGTGTACTGCAAAAAATCGGATTGAGAACTTGATCGAACAATGCCCAAGAGAAGAACGAGTTGTGTTTGAATTTTTTGAGAGATGAATCAGAGAGAATAATGTTTTTTGTGTGTGTTTCTGAATGTAGACACTACCCAAAATATATATAATACAAAGTTGATTAAGGAAGAATATATTAGCGAAATATTTTGGGCAGATAAGCAGAAGCAATCAAGGCAAAAAAATGTGTAACGGAAGGAATTAATTAAAACGTTACACCAAAAATTCAAACGAAGTTGGCCAAAAATATCGGATGGAGCGTAAAATGGGTCACACTCACACCGCACATGTTGTCACTAACACGAGCCGGGCGGACGGGGTGACGGCATGCGCGTGGAGATGCCCAACACTAGCCACACACTAAGCCTCAAACACTTAGTGGTTCACTCCCTATATAAATAAGAGTATGGTTGTACTGTCAATTTCTAATGTGAGACAAACCATTCTTTGAAGCAACATTTGGAATAATAATTCCAACATTCCCCACATGATTCAAAGAATAGGAAAGAAAACAAGTATAGAAAGAAATGGTCATTGGAGACATAAGTGTTTAAGATATCAATGTCTTTTGGACTTGAATTGACACCCAATGTTTACAAGTGTGTTCTACAGCCAATTTTAGGTGAATTCCCTTGAAACTATCAATGGAGTTTGTATGAGCACATTTGCACATTTCACTTTTCTCAAAATCAATAGGTTCTCGCTGAAACATGTATAAGATTATCCCACGAATCCCGTCTTTCATGAATGCTCTAGAGACTCCAAGCCTTAAGTTCTCATAGGGTTGGACAAATTCCCCACATTCATATAGGTAAGTTCATCAAGTTTGTCTCATCACAAACCACACGAAGCGCTATGAACTTATTAAGAGCCAATGCTAAGCCTTACACACAAAATAATAAAGTACTACATCGCTTTATTAGGAATGGTTCGTAGTACTAACTCGATTTAAATCATGACTTCGTTTGACCCTTTTGACTTGAATTTAACAATCCAAGTTGGGTATCCATCACGACTTACTCATTAATAGGCTTTAAACTCATTCCCTGTGCTGACTCCAGCACCATGTTTCTACAAAGGCTTTGGTGAAAGGATCTGCAATATTCCTTTCGGTTTTTGCACACTCAAGTGATATCACATTATTTTTTATCAGATTTCTCACAATTCCATTCCTCAACCGAATGTGTCCCCTTTAAATTTCCCGTTGTAGGATCTGTTGTTTGCAACTCCAATTGCAACTTGAGAATCACAATGCATGGAAATTGAAGGAGTAGGCTTCCCCCACATGAAATGTCAGCTAGCAATCCTCTTAGCCATTCAGCTTCCTAACCTGCCAATTCTAAAGCAATAAATTCAGATTCCATTATAGATTTAGCAATACAAGTTTGTTTAAATGATTTCCATGTATAGCACCACCAAGTGTGAACACAAAACCACTAGTAGATTTAATTTCATCATTAACGGACACCCAATTGTCGTCACAATATCCTTCTAGAACACACAGGTAGGTGTTCATGATAGTGTAGACCCAATTGATTGTCCTTTTAGGTACTTCAACAATCTAATCAATGCACTCCAATGTTCATGATTAATTGTGAGTATTTCTACTCAATCTACTTACAACATAAGTAATATATGTTCTAGTATAATTTATCAAAAACATCACACTTCCAATGATCTTAGCATTATTCCTATTGTGATACGCTATTACCTTTATTCTTCTTCAAATGAATACTAGAATCATATGGGTTTTCACAGGAAAGAATCAAATTAATTAAATTTTTACAAGATTTTTTAATGTAATGAGATTGATTTAAAGACAACCCATATGAAGTTCTAGGATCTAATGCCAAGTATGACATCGGCCTCTCCTAAGTCCTTCATGTCAAAGCAAGAACTTAGAAAAGCCTTGTCCTGTTAACTATGTCGATACTGGTTCCAAAAATCACATACCATCACATATAGATATATGATAAACAACCAAGTTCTTCACTTTGGAATACACACAGCATCAGATCATTCACATGAAAACATCAGAAGTAATAGTTTATCAAACTATCATCATTGCTTTGGAGCCTATTTCAGACCATATAATGATCTTATCAATTTACACCCTTACCTTCTTGTCCTGGAAAATACAACTTCTGGTTGCCACATGTAAATTTTCTTAGCTTTGCAAATCACCATTCAAAAAGCAGTTTTAACATCCATTTGATGCATGAGGTTTATGAATGTAAGCAAGTGCAATTAAAGCTCTAATAGTAGCTACTTTAGTCATAGGAGAGTAGGTATCCAAAAGCCTGAACCTTTCTTTTGGCGATTACCACACACCACAAGTCTAGCTTTGTATTATCAATAGAACCATTAGGTTTATGTTTCTTTTTGAAAACAACTTACTGTTTAGAGGTCTGCACCCCATAGGAAGCTTTGTTAATACCCATGTGTTATTACTCATAACTAACTCTAACTCACTGTTAATAGCCTCTAACCAAAAACTAGATTACATACTCATGGATTCTTTATAAGTCCTAGGGTCATTTTCTAAAACAAACACACTTACCACTTGTTCATCTACAACAACTTTTTCAGTAAGAAAAGCAGTAATAAATCATGTCCAAAACTTGTCTCAGTTCTGGCCCTCTTGCTTCTTCTAGGTTCTACAGGTTCACTATAAGATGCAACATCAGGTTGTGTGGATGAAACAGTAGTAGAAGAATTACATCCTTTTTCATCGGAAACACATGCTCAAAGAACTCAACATCTCTGGATTTTTTGATCGCACCAAAGCCAGATTCTTCTTGAGTATAAACCTGTATGCCGACTGTTAGTAGCTTACCAATAAAAATTGCACCAATGGTTTTAGGTCCAATCTTACTCTTTTGAATATCAAGTAAACAGATTTTTGCAAAACACCCCACACTTTGAGGTAACTCAAGTTAGGCTTGTAGCCTTTCCATAATCATATGGTGTCTTTCTAGCTTCTATGAGGAACACGATTAAGCACAACAAGCAGATAAGTAAGCCTCCCTCACTTTGAATCAGCATTCCTGAAATATACGCATAGCATTCATCATTTCCTTTAGTGTCATGTTCTTCCATTCAGCTATGCCATTTGTTCAGGAGTGTAAGGGGCTATAGTCTCATGTATTATAGCATTTTGCTCACAAAAGTGCTTAAGAGGTGTCCCTTATATTCCCCACTACGGTCTGATTTAAGTCTTTAATCTTAAGGTCTAATTGTTTCAACTTCGGCCTCAAGTATGATTAAAAAACTCTCCTTTGCCTCTGCTTCATTTTTAGAGGCTAATAAAAACACTTTAGTAAAACGTGAATAGTCATCTACAAAAGTAATATAGTAGCGTTTTCCACCTCTACTTACATAGTTCTTAAAGTCACCTAAGTCACTCTATATGAACTAATTCAAGTAAAGTGGTAGACCTATTCACATTTTTGCTAAAAGGTTGTTTTTAGGGTATTTAGCCTCAACACACACACCACACTTATCAAACATCATGGAACTGAAATCGGGAATTAAGCTAAGTTGTTTGAGCCTTTTAACGGAGGCTACATTGACATGTCCCAAACGAGAATGCCARAAGGAAACAYACTCAACAATATAAACAGAACCAACAAAAAGTTTATTAGCGATCATAACATCAACATCAAAAACAAAAAGGCACCCATTATAGAAACCCTTTCCCACAAATGCACCATTTCTGGTGAGTACAAGCTTATCAGATTCAAAAGTCAGTTTAATCCCTGCTTTGTTGAGCAAAGCTCTAGAAATAAGGTTCCTGRGAATTTCAGGCAKATGTAAAACATTATGTAAAGCAATAGTTTTTCCTGAAGTCAGTGTCAGAGTTACTTTTCCTTTTCAATAGACACTCACTAAGCTTGAGATCCGCGTAATTTTTCGAATATTTATAAATATATTTTCTAGAACAAATGTGCCTAGTGGCACCAGTATCAATGATCCACTCAGTCACATTGGTGACTAAGTTGACCTCAGAAACAACATCAATAATGATCTCATCAACTTCAGCAAAGTTGGCTTGTGGTTTGGAACTGTTCCCTTCGGTTTCTCTCCTAGTCCATGCCCTTTCTGACACTCCCTAGTAAAATGTCCGAACTCACCACAAGTGAAGCATTTTCCATTGAACTGTCTCATTGGGGTGCACAACAAGAAAATTGGCTTCGGTCGACCGAGGTTACTAACCGATTTTCGGTCGGTAAAAGGCCTCACCGTCTYAAAATCGTTCGGTAACCTCTGTCGGAATAAGGARCGTCGGTAATGATAGGATTATCGATCGAAAATCGTTCGGTGGGATATTACCGACCGATTCTCGACTAAATACACGACCAAAAAATTGGAGGGAAAAAGCCCTTAACGATCAAATAATCAGTCGGTATTACCGACCGATTAATCGGT
>SNQN01008517.1:0-13635 GCA_008642245.1 Bassia scoparia | reverse complement strand
TTTTTAAGGATTATTAGTATGATTGTGTGATTTGTATTATTGTATTTGATTGTATGAATTCTTAATCTGAATTTGGTGTTAATTCCTTGTGTTGGGTACTTGGGTGTGATTAGAGAAGTGTAAAATTGACATTTATTTGTTGTAAATAGGCTGGAATTTATATGTGATATATGTGTTCCATTTTTTTAGTTAACCCCATGGAAGCACAATCTACTTTTAAGTGTAGTGATACCGGTTCTAGTCATCCTAATGAAGAATCATATGTTGTGCCTTTGTCTGATTAAAATGAGAATGAAAATGAGAATGAGGAAGATGATTTGGAAGGGTTTGTGGATGAATGTCAAGTTGGGAATAACAATACCATTGAAACTCAATCAGGTAGTGCTAAGAGAAGCAAAAAAACTAACATCTGATTGTTGGGAATTCTTTGATGTTGTTACAATCAATGGTGTTCAAAAGGCAAAGTGCAAGTATTGTAAGCATGCATTATCTTACAATGGTAAAAATGGAACCTCCCACCTTAAGAAACATTCTAAGGAATCGTGTCCTAGAAGATATTTGAAACTTGCGGCAGGACAATCACAATTGAAGGTTAGTTGTGAAGTTGATGGCAATCCTACTTTGGTAGTGAAGCAAAAATCAAAGAAAGTAGTTTTTGATCAAGATGTTTCAAGAAGGGAGTTGGTTAGAATGGTAATTATACATGAGTATCCATTATCTATTGTTGATCATATTGAATTGGTTTTAGGAGCTTTTTGTGAAGAGTTTGAATGAAAATTTCAACATGATTTCAAGGAACACATTGAAGAGTGATGTGATGAAGTTGTACAACACGAAGAAAGTTGCTCTTAAGGATTTGATGGAGGCAAATGAAGGTAGAGTGGCTATAACGACTGACATGTGGACCAACTGATTGTGATCACTTCGACTTTTCTCTCCTCGCGACTGCTCACTCGTTGGTGATTTCTCACTCATCGTGGCTGCTCACTGTCGCTTCTCCTCGCTCGTCGCCGCTGCTGGTGGTTGCGTGCCATTTCGCCGCTACTGTTGTGTCGTGTCGCCGCTCATTGTTGCTGTTGTTGTCGTGGTATTGTAATTATTATTATTTTTTTTGCCAACTTGTTTTTCTTTGTTTTAGTAAGGTATTAGATATATAAGTTGACATGGGTTAGCTATTCACAATTTTTGCTCGTATGTATTGTGTTTGTGGTCAAAATTATTGCAATTTTTGTTAAAAATCCTTGGCTAATTTGTGCATCATGTTTGAGTTTGAGTTCAATCCATTGGACATTTTTCTGTTTCTGCAATTTGAGTTCAATCAATTGGACTTTTTTTCTGTTTATGCAATTTGAGTTCAATTAATTGGATTTTTTAGTACCAAATTCTGAATTATTTGTTTTTAAGGTTTTATTTTTCTTTTTTTTTATAAATTACACTCGACCGATAAATACTCTAAGAAATTATAAAGTTTTATGAAAACACTCTTGAAATGTCAAGGACTAATACTGATAATTTTTTCCAATTTGATATAAGTTGTAGCCAACTTAGTATTTTTAAAATTTTATTTTAAAGGTTATACTATACAAAACATTTGTTTACAAATGAAGTAAAATATTTCAATAAAATGATAAATTTTTGGAATATCACCCAACCAACACTATATTCTAAAAATCTATAGTATATATTGTATAGTTTAATGAAAACATTGCTGAAATTTCTGGAAGGAAAATTGAGAATTCATCCAATTTGATGTAAGTTGTAGCCAACTTGATCAATATAAAATAAAATTTTTATGGTTATAATATATATAAATATTTACATCATTTTATGAGTATTTAATTTTAGATTAATTATTTATAATAAAAAATAGTTCCTTCAATTTTTAAAGGAAGCAACAAAGGGATTTAGTTAAGCATGTTTGGTTTGGCAATGATATTGAATTTCATTTTTGAGATGGCTAATTACTAAATTAGCTTGTTTTATATATGTTTTCTAAAACACTAGGATGCTAGGAAATCATTTCTTTCAGACGAATGTAACTTAGTTAAGCATGATACTAGTTAAGCATATTTTTATCTCCTGCTTCAATAATTCAAAATTTAGCTAAAAAGAGTACTATGTTAGGCCTATACTCTTTCTAAAAAATTAGTTTTGTTTCTAATTTCAACTCTTTTATTTGATGGCATAACTTAGATTTAGGAGTTATGGATCAATCTAGTCGGAAATGGATGTATGAGAGATACCAAGGTCGATTACTAAAGAAGGAGTATGTGGATGGAGTAAGAGAATTTGTTGAGTTTGCCAAAAAGCACATTGATTTTATTAATTCTCAAAAGATCAGGTGTCCATGTTCTAAGTGTGGAAATAGAAAAGTATTTAGATGTTGAAAGTGTCAAACAACATTTATACAAGAAAGGATTTATCAATGACTATTTTGATTGGGTATGTCATGGAGAGGATTTTATTAGTGTAGAGTCATCTAAGTCTAAATCTTAAATGTGAGTACAATCTCCCTCATAGGTATGTTGATGGGTTTGCGTCACTTATTAGTGATGCAATTCCTAGTGAGAATGTAATGAAAAAGACATTCTATGAGACAAAGAAAGTTGTCAAGGGGCTTGAACTTCCACATGAAAAAGATACACGAGTGTCCTAATGGGTGTATGTTATTTTGGAAGGGTAATGCACATCTTGAGAAGTGCATATTAGTAATTGTTATAATATTTGATTTTTGCAGATTTTGTTACAAATTTGTGTAATGAAGAATTTGTTTTGAAAATATTAGGAGGTCTTTATTATAGTATTCACCGTATTCGATTTCCAGTTTTAGTGACTGAAGTATCGGTCACTAAATATGGCAACTAACTAATTGGTCTCCATGTTATAAATCTAGTCTCCCAAATTAGCGACTGAAAAAATAGTCGCAAAGAAAAAACCTTCAGTCGACAATTAGCAACTATCAAATCAGTCGCCAAATACACTAGGTCAGTCGCCTTTTAGCAACAACCACATCAGTCGCCAATGCACTAGTTCAGTCGCCTTTTATCAACTACCAAATCAGTCGCCAATACACTAGTTCAGTCGCATTTTAGCAACTACCAAATTAGTCGCAAACAAAATTTTTTCAATCGCCTTATTAGCAACTACCATATCAGTCGCCAACAAACTTTTTCAGTCGCCTTTTTAGCAACTGCCTAATCAGTCGTCAAGTAGTCGCAAAAAAGGCGACTACCAAGGAGTTAGTCGCTAAAATTGGTTAGCGACTAGCCTTTTGGTGACTACGACTTTTTTGGTCACTTCAGTCGCTAAATCCGATTAGCGACCGATTTTTCAGTCGCTAACACGATTTTAGTTGGTCGCTATAATCGCGTTTTTTTGTAGTGAACCGCTGTTTTGTAGGTATCGACGAAAAGGGTAACTCAAGATCGCAGAACCTCTTGAGCTATCCTCAGTCCCGAATCGAATACTTTGACTTTCTTCTAACGAGAACAAGCTTCTCTCTAGACTTAGACAAAGTGGGGGATTCTGTAGACACCTAAAAATGTCGCCCCAATAGCCAATTAGATAATGTACAACATTTCGAAATAGATTTGATTCCGAAAGTTGCGACAAAATCCATAAACCACATTCATTTGCACAATTTGAATTAAAGTTGAGTTTGAAATCATATGCCGAGAGCCTAATAATAGGCGGAAAGTATTTATTTATATTTATTTTGATTATTTTCTATTTTTAGGTTTTTTTCTTTAATTTTAGAATTTTTTAGTATTTTTCTCTAATTTCAACATTTCATTTTTTTCCTCTCATTTTTCTGAGTTCTCCGGTATTTTTAGATTTTTTTTATTTTTTTATTTTATATGATTTTTACAACTTTTATAAAATGATTTTCGAAAATCAATAAATTCAGAAATTTCCAAATGAATCCAGAACGATCCGGAATGTTCTAGAAGATTACCCTTCAACTCCAAGCAAGCCAAAATTGGATAAAAAGATAAATTGGATAAAGGATAGTTTCCGGATCGTAGATTAGATTTAGAAAATATGGATAAAAATACCCGAGCAAAAACAAAAAATCGGATATACAACGGGTGACCGTGTATACAGATCCTCCAACCGTATATACGATTATATGTATATCCATGTCTTTTTTTATTTCACAAGACACCTATAAATACATGCTCTCGGTGCTTGATCGAACATTAACGAAAATCAATATTCAACCAACAAATACCATCATACGAAGTGCAATTCAAAGCTCTCAAAAGTCTCTCTCATTCAAATTCAATCCACAAACACAAACCATTTTCAAAAACAAAAGTCCCTCAAATTCATCGCAACTTTCGGAGTCGTATCTTTGCGAATTTAGGTACAAATTCTGAGGCTATTCAATCAAAGTCTCTCTCTTCTCTTGTTATTAATTTTGATTACTATTATACATTGAATTTCGTTTTGCTTTTGGTATTCAATCATGTAAATTCATTCGTTTTCGACTTATCGCAATCCTTTTGATTATAATTGTCAATGCTAACAATTTTCTTTGTTGTGATAAGCGGTTCAATTGGAAGCAAAAATTTGATACTAATCTTTGTTTTCTTTTGTGTTGATAGCGATACAAGGTAAGTGGATTTGTATATATTGAGTTTTGATTTCTATATATAGTATTCTTGATCTTTGCGCCTATGACTCTTTCGATTGCTTAATCAAGACCAGAATTTGCTTGAATCACATTAAATTCACATTAATTATGGATGAACGGATTTTAGGCACCATATTAATTTGATTAATTCAATTATTATGATTTATGGAACTACAATGAGATTCAGTAGAGGCCGCTACATGCGAGCGGATTGGGTCAAAGATCTTTTCCGTATTATGTCCCCGAATTCACACTTTGGTTACCAGACCAAATAGTGGTGGGGCTATTAGTTTGACACCAATGTTTCGGCATCCATTATTAACTTGTATAGGCACGTCGTGGCGATTATAGATGGAAATAGGTCCCGGACCCAACCCAGACCCGCTAGACCCAGACCCATTTATAAGGGTCTGGGTTTAGAAATTTTAGACCAATTGGATCTGGGTCGGGTCTGGATCCAAAGAGGAATGAATCATGTGTGTGTGTGTGTGTGTGTGTGTGTGTGTGTGTGTGTGTGTGTGTGTGTGTGTGTGTGTGTGTGTGTGTGTGTGTGTGTGTGTGTGTGTGTGTGTGTGTGTGTGTGTGTGTGTGTGTGTGTGTGTGTGTGTGTGTGTGTGTGTGTGTGTGTGTGTGTGTGTGTGTGTGTGTGTGTGTGATTGAACATGTTTTTGTTTGTGTTTGAAGCTAGCTAGTGAGTTGGACTAGCGATTATTTTTGTATTTTTGATGATGAGATTGTGTGAACAACTTGTATGTTTTGACTTTGAGTTCTATATGTTAAGGTTTTATGAGGTATTTTAATATTTAAGCAATTGTTGTCACTAGTATGAACATTTAAAATAGGGTAAAACAATCAATTGAATCAAAATGTTCGATTTAAAAAAAAAAAATAAGAAAGACCCATTTAGGACCTTGTAAGGACCCATAGCCCCATCAGACCTTTTGGGGTTTGAGTCTGGGTCCAAAAATTCAAACCCGACAGATATGGGTCGGGTCTGGATCTCAAAAAAAATGAGTAGGTCTGGGTTTAGGCGGACCCGACCCAGACCCTACACATTGCCATCTCTAGTGACGATCCCCTCTATCGACAACACCCCCCCCCCCCCAAACAACATACTCACGTGTGGGATCAATTCAAAATCGACGTAGGACGTAGGATTGAAGAGGGCACACGCCTACAATAATGTGTGTGTGTGTGTGTGAGATTCGATATTCAAATTTTAATAACTTTGTTAAACCTGACCTTAGGGTTATGATTTTGGCATTTCCCTAAAATGTAATATATAAGTAAATTTTCATGTGCACAAATGTCCTGTTTGAGATTCAAATTTATAATAATTTCTCCGTTCTTTATTAGTTGTTCCATTTGACTTTTTTATACTATTCAATTGGAGTGAAACTTTAAATCGTGATATCTCTAATTATATACTCCCTTTATTCGTAAATGTCTTCCCATTTCATCAATTTTGCATGTATGTCAATGCACGTTGTATTTTGATTATATTTTTAATTATACATTGTCAAAAATTATAAAAATTAGAAGTTCTTGTCGTACTCAACGAGACGAATCAAACAAGACCCCACATGACTATATTTTGACTTATATAGTAAAAGATATTCAGAATATTCTCTCACATGAAGTGAATAATAATGTAAAGATTCTAAGGGCCCGTTTGGTTCATTAAAGTGGAATGAAATGGTATGGATTCAAAACCTCGTACTAACATAATATTTTTTGTTTCAATTGTGATATGGATTCTATATCCATTCATGTTGTTTGATTCATTAAAATGGAATGAATTCTATGTTCAAATTAAACACAACTCCAAATCATCTTTAACCACAAAATTAAACATAAATCCAAAATTATTACTCTTCCTACTGTTTATTTTACCTTTAACTTCTTTCATAAAAAAAAAATTGTTTGATTGTACTGTTTGGTTTTCAAGTATATCCAAAAAATCAAACAAAACAAAAATTCCAAGTTTCAATATTTCCCACAAAAAAATAAGAGGGAAAAAACGATAAATTTAATAAAGAAAAGAAAAAGAGAGCTAAGTTCCCTTGAAAAAATTAAAAAAAAACGATAAATTTAATAAAGAAAAGAAAAAGAGAGCTAAGTTCCCTTGAAAGAATTAAAAAAAAAAACGATAAATTTAAGAAAGAAAAGAAAAGGAGAGCTAAGTTCCCTTGAAAAAATTAAAAAATCCTTACATTAGTCAAATTTCATTGAATATCAAGAACTATATTGTCAAGTTATGGCATTCAATGTCAAAATAGGCAACGTCATACCTTTAAAAAAGACTCAAGTTATTGTTAAGGGTTTAGAATCTTTGGGGTAAGAGTCAACCAAACAGTCGCTTTAAATGTATACAACATTTAGGAACAAAGGTCGGAAGTAATTGGAAAAATTATTTTAAAAAAATTCATATTTGTGGAAAGCATTTTTCGAAACGAATATAACACGATTATTCACTTGAATATATTTTTTCTTACGCATGTGAACTGTGAAGCAATTGACAGTCAAAGTAAGTGAATAGACTCAATAGAGTATAAAATTAAGGGAAATTCCCATTGGTAGTGTTGTGGTTTCACAGATTCACTTTCACTTGAATATATTTTTTCTTACGCATGTGAACTGTGAAGCAATTGACAGTCAAAGTAAGTGAATAGACTCAATACAGTATAAAATTAAGGGAAATTCCCATTGGTAGTGTTGTGGTTTCACAGATTCTCAACGGTAGTGTTAAGTTTTTTTTAATCCCAAATATGATGATCAAGTTTGTCAGGTTTCTCCTCCGTCATTAAACTTGATGTTTTGGCCGTTAATTGTGTTTTTTGGCTGTTAAGTATGTTTTAATTGCTTAACCATGGTTTATACTTGGTTAATGTTATTTAAATTGCTGCTGCTTGTTATCATTTTACCCTAACTTTCCAGCCCTTCATCTTCCAATTACGCCTTCATTTGTTTATGATTTTCCAGTTTGGCATGCCACTTTTTTCTGATCATCTCTTCCCCGATCCATACTGCAGCATCCCTTCATCATCCATTCATCCTCACTCAAAACCACCATTGTCATCATCCATTCATCCTCACCCCACCYCGAATTCTCTCTCTTTCGCCATCCATCCTATAGCATCGCCATCACAAAAGAGCACTGTCATCCATCCATTCATCCTCACCTTGTTTACTTTTCTGATTTTGTCTTTAAATTGGAATGTTGTSTTTAATATCTACATGGTTGATAATCTTTTGCAACAAAATCGAATGCTCCAAAATTCACCCCTGTTTAATTTGTTGGAATTAATTTCAGTATGCATTTAATTCTCAACCACGAATTTTCTCTCTGTCGCTCAATCCATTATCGTTTTGGGGAATCAATTCAAACAAATGAACTCTGAAATTCCCCTAAATCAATTTGAAATTCATCTTCTCTTTCAACACGAAATAAAGGTATGATTTTGTTTGAATTGATATGGGTTTTGTTCGAATTTCGAATTGAATTTGTGGGATATGAGTTTAATTTGTTCGAATTTGGGTTTTGTTCGAATTTCGAATTGATTTTGTAGTATTTGGGTTGATTTTGTTCGAATTTGGGTTTTGTTCGAATTTCAATTTGAATTTGGAATGATGTTGCTGGTATATTTGGGAACGATGATGATTTTTTTTTTACGAGAGTGATGATGAATGTTGGATGATGAACGATGATGATGATGATGATGAATGTAGGTAAAGGGTGAAACCATGGTAAATATTTAACACCAAGTTAACGAAAATTTCGCATTTTAATCACGGTTGGGAATTAAACAAAACTTCAACACTATCATTGGGATTAAAAAAAACATAACACTACCATTGAGAATCTGTGAAACCACAACACTACCGATGGGAATTTCCCTAAAATTAATTATAATTAATGTGTATATTTAAAATAATTCAATCTAATAATAATATAGTATTGTAATACGTCATTTTAAATTAAAATATAATAATGATGAGTATATATTGTTAATAATGTTTTAGTGCGTGGTTATTAACAAAACAGAAAAGAACATCATCATACCGGAGAGATTATTGTAGCTGAGATGCAGTTCGGATAGGTTGTGGCATGAGGATATCTCCGGAGGTATACTCCCCGTCAAGTTGTTCCCTTGCAGATATAGGTGCTCAAGCCCTGATAAATTACCGATACTCGCAGGTATCCTCCCACTGAGTTCATTAAATCTCATGTCCAGCACTTCTAGTGAATTGCAAGTTGCCAAACTCTTTGGAATTGGCCCCACCAACTGATTATCGCCTGCATCCATTTCTCTGAGTTTGCCTCCATTGCAAAGACTATCAGGCAAACTCCCACTTAGACTGATGTTTAAAATGTATAGATACTCCAACTTTCCATTTGTGCCTAACTTTTCTGGGATGCTTCCACTGAAGTGATTGCCTGACAAATCCAAATAACGCAAATTTTTCAATGCGGCTAACTCAGGTGGAATCCCTCCTGAAAAGTCATTGTATCCAATGTTTAGCTCTTTAAGCGCAGTCAAGTTTCCGATACCCGGTGGAATGGAACCGGAAAAATGATTATCCGATAGAGAGAGGTATTGGAGATTGTAGAGGAAAGCAATATCAGGAGACAGAGTTCCATGCAGACGCAGTTCTAAGCTGGATAAATCGAGAGAAGTGACAGTGGGTTGATGGTGGGAATATGATGATGACCAGGAGCACTTGATTCCATACCAAGAGCAGTAATGTGTCGAACTAGAGTTGTTCCATGAGGAGAGTGAGTTTGATGGATCGTTTGTAATGGCTGATTTAATGCTCAACAATGCTTCGTATTCTGATAATACTCGTACTGTTTTAGCAGCTGCATTGCTCATGGAATTATTAGTAAGGAAAAGGAGAGTAATAATAATAATATGAAGAACAAAGCAGTATAGGCTAATGCCCATTATTGTTTTCATTTTCGTGTAAGAAAGATAGAGTGGCTGATCTGAGTGGATTCAGGAAACAGAAGAATAATGTGGAATGACCATATCTGTAAATAACCAACGGTCAACAACTTCACTGATTAAAAAGGACTTTTAGTGGGTCACGTGTATGCCACGTGTGAGTCAACGCCGAAAACCGGCAACAAGATGGTGGTCAACAACGATACGTATCAGATAAAATATATGGTTTATGACAATTTCGTTTAGAAAAGATGGTTTGTGACAAAGTGACACTTATAGAAGCTAGTTAGTGACAAAAAAATTCTTATTTTTACTATTATATTGTTCCGGTTATCAAGTTGTTCAGTCAACAAAAAAAAAAGCACTAAGTCGCCAAAGTGTGAAAAATATAGTCTTGCAAACACTAAAGAGTGGTAAGAAGATGCCAACCTTGCTATAAATCAAGTCATGGTACACCACTCTACTTTTCTTGGCAATTACAACAATTGCGGTGTGAATGTACGATTAATCTCGTCGTAACTCACAAGTTTGACGTCTTTGGCTAATTTGACCTTTAAAGTTTAATTTGGTTGCCAAGACATGCATGGTTGATGTGTGTGTTCAGCCATTCACACCCTCACATGTATAAGAATTTTCCACAAAGACATTTCAACACGCTCATTCACTAATCAATCAAAATCTTAGCAATTTAATTTTCACATATGGGACTTGCGTCTAGATCTAACGTGGATTCCATGGCACCTGCGTCCAGATTGGATACCGATGCCATGGGACTCCCGTATTTCTAAGAGACTAAGACGCAATATTAAAAAAAATCGAAGACTAATCGTGGTAGCCTTCATCAACGCCAACGCCAACGACTCGACTTCATAACCAGATCATTCCAACCAAAAACTTAAAATGATGGTTGAGATCTAAGAATATGTTATATACTCTATCAGTCGTCAATTCTACCGCTGCCGCAACTACTTGATCCCTTTGTCTTCCAYTCATCACCACGTCAAGGGCCTCTTGAGTCTTGAATTTTATGGTCGGTATTTTCTTCAAAGGTGGTTGGTCGATCATGGTGTGGAGGTTATGGGTGACTAAGGGTGTGAGTTTAGAGAGAGTGTGTAAATGGAATGTTGTGTGGTTGTGTATTTTGTAATTTTTTTGGGCGAAAGTCATTAATGTGGGGCGATAATTAACAATAACCTTACATTAATAGCGCATGCATAATAATATATGTTAATCGTATGTTTTGAGGATTACATAATAAACCAAACTAGACAAATATTTTAATCTTGTTTTCTAAGTTTGTTAAGGTCATGATTAATTGTGGAGAAAATGTTGAAAGAGTATTCGACAAGTGTAGAGAATCATAACAAACAAATAAGGAAGCGAGTCGCAAGTAATATAATGCAGATCAATCAACTCAAGTAGCGGCATGAGTTTATTATTAGTTTTTTATTATGAGTTTAAAAATATATTTATTTATTTATTTGAAAAATTTTACTTGGTGGCCTTGAGATTTACCAATCCCAAAATCCATGCGGATGACATACTAAAATTTTTCGATTCCACATATATAACGACCCTGAGTTTTTTCATGTGGTGGTCTAACCTAACCTTAACCACTCTTGGCCATCTCACCCACCTAACCAACCCACGACCCCACCTAACCAACAACCACCACCCCATTTCTTTAATTTTTTCTCTCCTCTCTCATAACCACCCTTACTACCACTCCACTCGCTCCGATCCCACTATACCACCCCACCACAGCCACGTAGACAGTCACCATAAACCCAATCAAGTCAAGCACAAATCAAATGCACAACTCAAAAATTTAAGTGGCGAGCTAAACGTCGCACACAAATCTCCGTATTTCGCACACGTATTTTTTCATTTATAACGTTATATTTTTAATCCCTAATTTCTACTCCCTCTTTCTTAATTTTATTCAAATTCACACAATATCTCTTGCTCCATATCCAATTGTCGTCGTCGGAGCAATTCGCAGGTCGTCGGAGCACATCGTCGCAGCCACTGGACGTCACACATCTGGTTGGCGTTCGTTGTCAATCGACGCTCCACTGGTCGCCATTGCTGCTACTGCTGCTTTGAGTCAAAGCCGGCCAACACCACTCAGCCCCTTCGTCGCCCCTGCTGTTGGTGCAGCCCTTCGCCGCCTTCCAGCGCCTGGTGCTACCCCTTCGCCGCTTTCCTACGCCTACTGCTGCCCCTCCTGTGTCCCCAAGACAGCGGCGTCGATTTTTTTAAAAATAAAATACATAAAAAATATAAAAAAGAGAGAGAATAGGGTGTCCGGCCCAAATGAGCGGGCCCACCATGGTGGGTCCGGCCTAGATAATCGGGCTCTCCATGGCAAGTCCGGTCATGTTGGCCGGACAAACCATGGAGGGCCCGTTCATCTAGGTCGGACTATCCGTGGTAGGCCAGTTCATTTGGGCCAAACCTACCATAGTGTGCCCATTCATTTAGGCTGGACACCTTACACAAAAAAAAAATCGACGGAGACTCACCGGGGTCGAAGTGCTCGACGGGTCTGCTTGGTCGCTCATAATTGTGGTTGATGGTGGTGCTTCTGGGCGGCGGCGGCGATCCTCGGCTGGGCGGTGGTGGTGGATGTCGGTGGTGGTGCAAGTGGTGGTGGTGGTGCTCGTTAGTTGTGACGGTGATCGGCTTGGTTCTTGGTGTTGGGTGGTGGTGGTTGTGAAAGACTATGTGTAAAGAAGGAGAAGGAGTAAGTGTGAGGAGAGAGAAAAAAATAATGGGGTTAAGGGTGTAAAAGTAATTTTATCACGTATTGTGTGCGAAATACGGAGTATTGTGTGCGGCGTTTAACACAACCCAAATTTAACGCCCTATTCGAACAAATCAAATGCACAATTGAACCAAATCAAACAAACAATTCGAACCAAATCAAACAAACAACTAACAAGATTGTTTGGGATTTGATAATGACGAATTGGGAAGAAATTGACGGCAAGTAGCACCTAATAAAATTCAATCGATGTAAATTAAATTAGCAAATAGCAGTCATAGACCTCATGAAGGCTAGGTTCGAAAGAGGGTCTAGGTTGTTGGTGCCTAGCGAGGGTAATAGTTGGGGGTTATTCATGAGTGCGTTGTATGGTGATGTGTTGTGCATGGGTGGGTGGTGATTTTGTGATGTTGTTCTATGTGTCAATAGTGGTGTCCTGTCATGCGTGGGTGGTGGTGATGGGTGATAGGTGGTGCGCTGGTGTTGTTGGGGCTTATTGGTGGTGGTTGTGGTGTTGATTGGGTGATTGAGTATGAGGGAGGAAGAAAGTGTTAAATTAGTAACTTAACATGTCAGGTCCTTTTGTTGAGTTTAGGTGTCATCAATCACCCTAAATCAATCAAATTGTTTTGTAATAGTGAGGTTGTGCTACATATATCAATGATCCTCGTCTTTCATGTTGAACAAATCATATTGAAATTGATTGTCATTATGTTCGTGATGTTCCGACAAATATTTTCAAAAAGGCTCCTGAAAAGTTTGATCTTCTTCCTTTCAAGTATGATCTCAGAAGGATCAAGATTGATTGAGTGCATTATTAGATCTTTAAATACAATTCTACTATGCACAGTATTGCTAATTAAATCTCTAAATATTTGTATTATATTTAGTTGGAATAATCCATATATTTGAACACAATAATCCACTCATGAATAAGCTCCGTTACATATTATTGACAACACTTGATATTATTTGAGAAAGGTAAAATATTCAAGTGTTGCCAATAAAATATAACGGATGGAGTATTCCAAAAATCAATCACCCTGTAAAGAATCTTCTCCAGGATTGCCACGGTAGAAACCCACCTGCCATAGATTTAAGGAACTAGATTAGTCACTGTACAAGTAATTCAGAACCATATAACACGGTTCAAACTGATACTCCCTCCGTTTTTTTAGTTGTTCCAGTTTTCATTTTAGGATGTTTTTAAATAGTTGTTCCAAGTCAATTTAAAAATAACTTTTTCACAATTTACCTACTTTATTTACTCTAACATTAATGAATTA
>SNQN01008516.1:0-13337 GCA_008642245.1 Bassia scoparia | reverse complement strand
CTCTTTTCTCTTTTCTCTTCCCTCCGCTTCTCTCTACTTCTCTGTGTTAAACAAAGTATAAATTAGATGAATATGTCAATACAACTTCAACATTTCAAACTAAGAAATCAGAAACCGGTTCAAATAACTCACCAAGAGAGGCTCCATTTCAGAGAATCCATTGAGAAGAGACTTTCAAGTTTCAACTGCGCATCAGTAGTACGCAGCATCCTGTTAATTCCAAGCAGACCTTGAAGAGATGTCCATCTAAGTTACTGATCGACGCAAATTGCAGCTAATAAACACTATCTGGAAGGGAGAAATGCCTGAATACATAAAATATTGTCAGAAAGTAGAATAGTAATATAAACTCAAGAAGTTGCCTTAAGAGTTAAGAGCACTGCCACAGCATGAAAGTACAATCCTTCCAAAGGTTTTTTTTATTTCCTTTGCTGTGCTAAGTGCTAACTAGCAACCACGATCAACAATGTCGTTCTATACATTACAAAATTGGGAACCAAAAGCCACGATATTTGTGGAGTAACTTCAAAGTTTGACACTAAATATGTTTGTCACCATTCACCAAGTTACCAAAAATAACCCATCATCACAAAAGAGACTACATATAAGTACGATGTAAAATGCGACCCATCTGCTTTCAACATATGCCAGATGCACTCCCCACAAACCTCATTACATCTGCTTTCATCAGATGCTGACTACATATATGCATTGCAAATTAAAGTAACCACCTGAACAGAGAGGTGTATAATTAAGAACGGAACTTTACACAAGTTCCTATATAATACAAGTACCAAACTGAACATGTGTATAGCATTAAACCTCCCATCCGAGCCCATGTTCGAACAGGCTGGCAATGTCGAATTGAAAATAAAGGCAATTCTTGATCCAAAAACCATATCATATGGAATAATTGTATCTTGATCACAATTGTATTCCCAGCGAAATGAAGGCATCCAGAGAAACAACAACTTATCAGCATACATAGAAAAGACCACTTGACATAAAAATAAAAATTGACAATAAATAAGGCTAATAAAGACAAGGTCTCCCAAAGCAGTCATTAACACCCTGTTCCTCATTACATTGCCTATAAGTAGACATCTAACCAAACTAAGAGTATCGTTAGCCAATCTTGAGAAACAATATCCTCTTCTCTCCCTCCCCTTACTTCCTTGCTATCCAAACCAAGTGACAAAGAACAGAACGACATCTTGATCACACATTTAAACCTAGAGAGACGAACTACTTCGACACAGCGATAGAGCATAGACATYTTTCCAAATCAGTAGAACTCTAGCAGAACAACAAATTGTAAACCATGTACTTCCCCTGTTAACATGAGGATAACAGTGGCACCATGAGTCTATGACTCTCAGTCTTATCCTCAGGTCAAAATCCTGTATACATGTAGCGTAGATTTTGGCCTCATAACATTACTGGGCCGGCATAAATGCATGATTAAAAAAKAATTCTAAATTAGAATTACAGAAGATAATACCCAAAAAAAATCAAAAATATAAGTATTTAGTCACGTACTGTATGTTATGACTACAAAAAATGGAAGTTTCAAAAGTCACAAAAAAATTGAAATTTTATCATCCTCTTAATCACTGCACAAAGTTAATATGCTTAATCAAGAGAAGTGTGCAACATGTTGTACATGTATAATTAAGGACATTATGTTTGAATCCAACATTTGAWCATAAGCAAACTCTCACATTAATGGATTAATGCCATTATTGCACAGTRATCATCACAACAAAGCACAAAAACAGGACATAATGATACAATATTACAATCAGACAAAGCCAACTAAACACTAAAGTTTATCAGCAATAGACATCATTGTTGTGATTTCATTCTGATTCTCTACATCAACCAAAGATGTCAAAATCTGCAATCAAATCAGCTAAGCAGAAAATCAACCCCTATACAACGTAATATACCAAAATTCTCATCACATAAAGAGTGTTGAAACATACCACGCAACAAAACTGTCCATCCTCTCAATTGTAACAATATGCTTACTTCATAAGATTCCAATGGGAACAGATTTTCCCAGTTGAAGGCTTGAAACATTAAAAGTTACAAGGCTAGGGTGCATTCGGTTTAGCAACATGAACTTGATGCCATACATGAGATATTCAGGCAGTGGTAGAATARTCACAAGAAGAAGACGGGAAAAACAAGCTTCTTAAATTCATGAAACAATAAATGAATATGTGCCTCCAGACTTTCATCAAAATTGCTATTTAAGACCCAAGCTTTCACCCACTTAACAAACAAAATTATTATTAAAAAAAATGCCTAATGAGTCATGACTCATGACTAAAACACCACAGCAGGTTCAAATCACACAACGTCAGTTAAAACAAGAAATTCAGACACAGCACCAGACTGATAAAGTCATCAATCACTAGAGGGATAACAACATTCTCAATTCACAACCAAACCATTAAAACAGATTTTCTACATAATCAATTAGCATTGCAATCGGGATTTGGAATGCCTACTTCAATAGTTTGAGTGTATTACAAGTTGTACATCTACACAATCTTTTTGAGAGTCCCGAACTGTGAAACTTTTTGAGAGTCCAACAACAAAAGGTAATTTACAAGCATAGAAGACTGCGGATAAACAAGAACCAAYCCCATCGGTGGATTCGGTGCTACAAATTAAAATTAAACCAAACATTTGCTTTTACAAGCCATCAATCATGCTCTTACAACATGAATCATTTGCCAAAAAAAATGTCGAACAACATCACATGACATAGAGAATGCATTAATGCAATCTTCTTAAAACACAAAAGCAGCACTATCCTGGGGACAAAAGTAAGAAGGTGCAAACAATCCACAATATGAACAACTAATTGCGAACAAAATCGGTCAAAATGAAAATTTCATTGATCTAAAGTGCCGGAAAAAAAAAGCACACATTTGAACAATTCCTTGGGAATGAAGCTTACAAAACTTGTCAAGAAAGAACAAACTAAACCCTTCCTAAACATCAACCCCTTTTTTAAAAGTAATTCAAGTAGCACCAAGATGGAATATACATCATTTCACATCCATCACCCAGCTAATAATGTCTCCAAGTACAACAGAAACATTAATTGGGGTAAAAAGAAAGAACATCATCAGCAAAAAAGAAAAGAAAAAAAACAAGAAACCAAAAAAATTCAGTAGTCCTAGTAGTTCACCAGTAATCTGTACTGTTACCCTAACCAAATTGCTAAACCTCTGTTTTTTCATTTTTTGGAGCAGAGTAAACAAGAAGAAGAAGCGTTCACCTAGTGTAACAAATTTGTCCTGCATTTCATCATTGACCGTTGTAATCCACCAATTTCCTCTCACCATCTTTATCGTTTTCAGCAACTTCTTTTTMCTGGTTTTTGGAAACAACGTTCCAGAAGAAGGCAGTCATCACGCTTTCATACGACGGCATCTTCGCATACCCTGGAAAATAATTGATATCAATCACAAGATAGCGATTTCCAAGCCTAGTATCCCTAATCACATCGAAATTGAAAAGGTTTAGCTTCAAAGCTTCTCTCAACCCTCTCGCAATGTCTGTAATGAACTCTTGAGGAGGCAATTCGCAATCATCCAAATGCATCATCTTATAGTACTTCTCATCCGTCATCTCATTGCTCGCCAAATTCGAGACCTGCGAAAACGTCACCAGTCCACCTAGACTCTCCAATTTCTCCTCCGACACGTCTGGCAACGACTTCCTCTTCACGCATTTGACGTATTCTCCTACCACATACACCTTGAATATCACTCCTCCATGATTAACAAACTCCTGCAAAACAATCGGAGGTTTCAAATTGTTCAATCCTCCATGATTGTAAACAAGAGACATTTTATGCGATTTCGCACTACCATCAGCAACCAATGGCTTCGCAATCATAGGAAACTTCAATCCTTCCCAAGAACGATGATCACGAAGCGTTTCAGCGTCGTAAATCACGATTTGTTTCGGAATTCCAAACGTTTCGCAACCATTTTGCACGATTTTAAGCTCGGAAACAACCTGCAGCATTGAAATCCGGTTATGGAGGCGTTCAATTGCTTCCGGAGCATCAAGAATGACGACATTGGGGTTTCTTGCCTTGTAATCGACGAGCTGCTGCTTCCAATCGTCACCGTACAATTTGTGAAGGATGCAATCGAACGGTCCTTGATCGATCAACAGCCTTTCAGTGTCTATTTTGACCAAATCGATCAAACGATCACGAGCGAGGTTGATTAGCGACTCCCGAATGAAACTTTGCTGCTTTTTCGGCGCTAATGCGTAGCCGATCGAAAATCTTCGAGGTTCTTCCGCCATTGACGACGTTTTCCAGTTAATTTGAATTGATTTCTTGAAATTAAAACAGCACTCATAACAATGCAGGGGAAACCCTAGCAAAATTGCTACAAAATTAGGGTTTTTGATCGATGAAAATTGGCGAAAAACGAGGGAAATTTTGTTTTTGAGAGAAATTAGAGAATGAAGAATTGAAAATGGGAAGAGCGAAGCGGTATAAATAGGTTAGAAGATGAGTGCTAGGGTTAAAATAATTAAGACAGTGATTGTGAGTTAGGTTGTTAGTGATGGCAAAATGACGAAATGTGTTGACACGTGGCGTCATCTGTTGAAATGTCGAGATTAATTTAGGACGCGTTATCAATTGGACGGTTATGTTTTGTTTTGGCTTTTGACGATAATCGATTCAACGGTTATGATTTAAAAGGATCATCGATTCAACGGTTATGTTTTGTTATGATCATCGATTCAACGGTTACGATTTAATGAGTAACTCGGGTGTGATGTTAAAAAAACAATTTTTTGATTGAGAAAAACCAAATCAAATTAAACAAAACTTGTTAAACTTAATTTTAGTATCTATTGAATAATATAAGTTTATATAATTTGACCTATAATTTATAATCAGATTATATTAATCATTTGTGTAAAATTGTTTGGTGAATAGAGGTTAGCTATTTTAGAGTATAAAAACCAAAACTATTTTTTCAAAACTCTCAAAATGAAAAGGCTTGTATATGGAGCTTTTTCATTAGAGGATTAGGTAATTATAGATTAAAAAAAAAAGAAGACTATTTTGTCAAATGTAATACCTAAATCTGACAAAATAAATAAGATTTACCTTTAACTAAATGCACAAAAATGTCATTTTAATAATTAAAAAGTAAAACTCTAATCAATCAGCTAAACTTTACCAACCATGTTAATACAAAATAACTTTTTWAACCRGAAGTCAAATCTCCTGAACAATAAGTTAAAATTACTCTATCCGTAAACGCTAAAGTTTAACAACTAAATTCTAAACTATATTTGTCAAACAAAGCCAATATATTGATCAACTGTTTAGTATAGCTGCTTATTATTGTTGAAAACTCCCGRAAGTCTCAACACCAATATAAAATCTTGCTTAAAATTTAYAAACTCCAATTACTCGGTTTTATCTTTCTTTTTTATTTTTAAATAACAATCTGATTTAATTTACAACATGATAATTAAGGTAWATGGAAGGTTACATGGATATTCCAATAGACAATATTTCTCCTAGCTAGATACTCCAATTAATAATTAACATAAAATAAAAGGTTTAATCTAGTAAAGCCAAAGATATTCAAAGAGATAAGGTTAAAGATTTGTATTGCTCTCAGTGTTATATAGGAATATCTCTATTTCTAAAGCTTAGCCAAAAAGGTAGGTAGTAGACAACTTGAAAGTTTAACGCAGGAGTACATTCATAAAAGTTTTTCTAAAAGGCATTCAAAAAACATTATGGTCCATTGATCGCATCTGAAAACACAAACGGAAAAAATATGCTTCTATTTGGTAGCCCCAACTCAAGAAGACAAGTGAAAAAATGTTCCAACTTGATAGCCCCTCATAATATAAAATTAATACTCGATATGAACTTTCTAAATAAAAAAATAAAGTAAAAGTAATAGTACTTTAGTGAAACGTTCAAATGAAAAAAGTAATAGAATTTTGAATAGAATTAATGGAATGAGATGAATGAGTACATAATTTAGTGACTAATTTTGTATCTAGTTCAAAACTTCAAATGTACAATAATGCACAGACAAGATTTATACATTAATTTTGTTATATTTTACTAGCTATCAAAAATTTAAATCTATGAATGGGAAAATGACATTGTTTATAGAAGTAGAAAAGTGACACATGCATGACGACAATAATATAATTTTTAGAAAACCATATATATGACGTAACMATATTTTGAGTATTATTAGCGGGATTTAAGGCMGTAAACGAGTAAGTTAGGTAATATATATAATTGTAAGACTAGTAACATATGATCTCATTCTTGTTTGTGCTAAAATTATTTTACCTAATTTGCTCGTTCACATATTCAAATCTCTTCCTTAAAAGCGTGTCAAAACCAAAGTTACCMTTAAAAAYAAACGGATGAAGTATATACACTTCAAAGTTCCAAGTTTAATACCCCGTACACAAATAAAGGATGCTTGATTCAACATTATTGTCCAGGATTTTGTGTACACTTTTTTTCTTCTTCTTTCAAATAACTTGAAATGAAATGAACAATACTATCACATGAAGTAATTAGGATAAATGTTTCATAAGTTCATATGCTGAGTCGATAACAAAACTATAAGAAAAGGATAAATGCTTTGTGTTATTATTAAACAGTAGAAAATCGGAATCAACATGCTCAAAAAACATACTTCAATATGTCTGCAGCATAAAAATCTATACTTCAATATGTCTCAAAAAACATATAATTCAGATTATCGGATAACAAATGGAACTTGTATTTGCAGCATAAAAACTTAATAAATTATACAATCATAAAACATTTTCATCTCTTACACCCAAGAAGCGAGTAGAAATCACTTGACCAGCCTCCTTTACGCTTCCACCTACACTCAGTGAATTATCCTACAACAACTAGGAAGCAATTCAGCAAACAACCAATGTAAACAGGAAGCAATTCAACACCAACGTAAACACCACTCACCGTATAACATCTCGGATCAATGTCAGGCAGCCTTCCACTCGATTTTTCACCTTCATCAACCAATTCATCCTCAATTGATGAATCATTATTCTACACATGCAAAATCATAACATATCAATTACCAGCCGCTGAATCTTTATTCTACACAAAACTAATGTTTTTCAAACAAATTAAATACCAACAAACCTCATCTGATTTCCTCCTTCGATTACCAGTTACTTGCTTCTTCTTCCCTAAACAATCAAAAACACWATCATCAAAATAAAACCAACCCAGCAAATACTCGCATTTGGGAATCACCGCTATACACTTCAACAGATCACTACCAAAGTTACAGTCATGTATATGCTAAAATTTGTTAAAGATTCGAGAACTTGTGCAATCACATTCACCCAAAATATGATTAACATGCAACAAATTAAACAAACCAATAATGAAGCTAATGAGTTATAAAATGTGTAAAAATCGAGTGACAGTAATTCATTACCAAGAAATTCATATAAATAAAAAAATCTAAGCAACCCAGAAATCAAACCCAAAACATCGAACAAAAACCCTTATAAAAATACGTTAAATACAATCAAACATCGAACAAAAATAACCAGAAATCAAACCCAAAACACAAATAATGAAAACAGAAACCTAATTACACAATTCGAACTAAAACCTAATTACACAATTGGAACATAACAAAACCCTATTTACATTCAAAAAACCAATCACATTTTAAATTTCGAATTTAATTCTCACTTTTCGACTCAAACAAAACCCTATTTACATTCAAACTCAAACCAAAACTTAAACAAACTCCAACGTCGAAGCAATTATCTTACCTCGACGACGAACTCCATCGGAACCAGCCATTATTCGTCGTCTCGAAGTTAACGCTACATCGATTGATTGCTTTTATTGTAATTTTCTTTTGTTTTTGCTTTTTTCTTTTTGGTTTTTGCTTGTCGAACTGAATTCACCGCAACCACCAGTAAAAGCTAAAAGCAATATAATTTGCTTTTATCCGATTTTCCCATAATGCCCTTCACTAATGCCCCTGAATTTACTAAAGTAACCCGTGAGAGACCACACTTTGCCCAACATTAGTGTGCGGTCTATCACGCCTCGTTGATTATAAAATGTGTAGATGTACCTTTGTGCAACTTAATTGTCACTATAGCTTATAAATATTTAATATATTAAATAATTTGGCGATAATTTGGTACATGTGACTATATAATAACTAAATCAATAATATATTTTCCTCATTTTTTTTCAAATGTATCATATACAAAGTATTATATATCATACAAGTGCATGGGTACAATCTAAAATTTGAAGCGTGAAAATGCAACAGTAAAACATACTTATCATAGTATTAATGTATACGAAATGTAATAACTAACAATGAGATTTTTTGGCTCCCTTTGAAGTGTGAACATGCAACTGTAAAACATATTTATCATACTATTAGGTGTGTATGAACAATTTGACTGATTTTTTTTGTTTATATAAATGTGTAAATYTAAGTATAAATGAATGGATAAACATATAGTGGTTGTCAAAAAAATTTGGTAATAGTTTTTTAAAGAAAAACAATTTAAATGTGAAATTTAATTTTATGGGATTAACATATGAGTGTGGTTGTAAAAAAAAAAAAAAAAAAATAAGGGTTTTTCTACACTATACCCCTCTAACTTTCCGTTTTCTACAATATACCCTCAAAGTTTTCTTCCTCCCTATTATACCCCTAAATTTTAATATCTATCTATGTAATAACCAAAACTTGAATTTGAGCTTAACCATGGTGTTTTTTTTTTTCAAATAAAACTAACCCACCCCAAACCACCCACCCAAGCAACCCAACCCTCCACCCACCATCGTACCGCACCCAACCAACCCACCCATCCCCATGGCCATCACGCCACTCCCACCACCACCGCAGTCATTTGACTCGCCAGACCACCGCCGCATTCCTCCCACCCTAAAACGAATCGACCACCACCACTGCCAAGAAATTCTCCCAATTCGAACTCATTCCCACCTAAGCCTAAAACCACCACAAAACTCGCAGCCACCAAAGCCTAAAACCAACACAAAACCCACAYCCTTAATTTTGCTTTCATTGTTTCCCATTTCMTTTTTCGTTTTGCCTCTCTCTCTCCTAGTTCTTAGTAGTGTTTTGATTGAGGGTTGCTAATGTGGTTCGCGCACAGTYGGGGTGGTTCGTCGTTCGATTGGGTTGTTCGCCGTTCAATAGGCCGGGGTTGTTGGTCGTCCGATTGGCTGGTTCGTGATTCAAATTTGAATTCAAGGGGTTTGGGTGCTGCTATGTTCGAGGTGTTGGTGGTGTAGGGGTGGGTGGTTGTTGGTGRTGCTGTGTTCGAGGTGTTGATGGTTTCTGGTGTTGAAGCGGTTGCGGGGTGGAGTTGGTTGCAAGGTGGGTGGTGGGTAAATGGTGGTTTTTATTTTAATTTATTTTTTTGATTTTTTAATTTATTTATTTAAATTAAACTTAATCAAGGATGCAATGGTTAAATTTAACCATCAAGGTTATCACATAGAAGAGTAGTGAAATTGAGGGGCACAATAGAGACGAAAAAAACTTTGAGGGTATATTGTGGAAAACGAAAAGTTAGAGGGGTACAGTGTAGAAAAACCTAAAAAATAAAATAAAATAAAATAAAATAAAATAAAATAAAAATCTGTCAATGCTTTTTTTAAAAGAATAACATCCAACTAATTTGAAGAGTATGGATCTGCAAAATCATGCAGTAGAATATTAGTGTTGAATTTTTTTTTTAATGTTTTTTTTTTCCTTTTTTAAGATTAAAGGAAGTTACCATATTATTAGAGGGGAGGTTTGGGGAGGTTTGTTGATTTGAAATGTAGTTTAGGAGGGATTTAACATGAAGTTGTTTTGAGGAATAAATGCACCACATTAAAAGTGAATCTCTATTATAATATAAGATTAATCAACAAACACACAATTTTGTAGTTTATTAGATAAGTACTCCGTATGAATACCCGCCCTATTACCCTATACAAAGTTTGTGTAAAGCTTTTTTTTCGAAAAAAAGGGTGTTAATATAGTATTTTTTTAAAAATGAATCACAATGGTAATACAATATAGTTACAAGCGGCAAGAGAGAATATGAACAATGACTTGACGCAAATCTTAGACTTAACCATTAGTTCAATACTAACGGTTAGTTGTGTGGACATATGATTACTGTGAATGAAATATGTTAGAGCCACGAGAGTTCAAGTCAATGGGTGTGTTTGGATGTAGCTTTATAGGTGGAAAATTTTTAATGGTCTTTATTTTAAGACCATCGAAGTTATGAAAGTCAATTTTTTTAAAATTATTTGTTTATTTTTTGGTCATATCCATTAAAATTTTAAGGTTATAACCCAATAAACTCAAAAAATTTAAACTTCATACAAATTCTAGATTTGAGGAAAATATAATGAGTAATTCAATTTTTTTATTTGAAGAAATAAAAGTAACATAAAAAAATTATTACATGTTTATAGAATTTAATTTGAATAAAAAAATTAGTACTTTGACGGTACAAATTTGTTTTAAAAGTGGAATTAGTTATTGATTATTTCAATCAATAGTATACTCTATGTACTTCCTTTGTTATTATATATTGTATTTTTGTCATATTTGCAACGTTTTTAATTTATAATATAAGTTTTAATTATTATTCATACAATTTTCTTTTTGGACAATATGTTTTTTCTCTTTTTTATTTCTTTTTTAAAAAACTGACGTCATCATCAAAGCGTGAGTGTGAAACTAATAAAATGACTTGAAACTTGAAACAAAAGAGTCGTTAAAGGACTACTTATTTTGATGGTAATCATATGACAATACTATACCAACAATTTTCTTTCATCTTATGAAACCTTCTAGATAATTTTAAAGTTGTATGTTGATGTTTATGTAATATCATTATGTGATCGGTCTTTAGAAGGCCAGTCCAACTTTAGCTTATTATAGAGAATATATTTAATTTTGGGTTCAGACCATTAGCTTAAGCGTGATCAGTGTCTTATATGTGTTTATTTTTAGATCAGTTTATATTTAATTCATCAATTTAGTTCAGTTAGTTCTAAACTAATTCATGTTATAAACAATTCATTTTCATTCCGTTCATTTCGAGTTGTTTTAATTAAATGTACGGATTCTAAGTGTACATGAACAGCAGTATCTCATTGAATCTAATATGGTCCCGGCTAACTAGGGATTTTCTAAAGTGTTTGTAAAATTTTGTGATAATTGTTCTGTTAATTTTTAAATTATTTCTTAAAAATTTTAAATTGTTTATGCTAAAAGTCTAAAATCCCCCAAATTAGTTTTTATATATCCTGGTTTTTTAATAAGATGTGTTCATTCTGATGATCGGTTGTTTAAAGTTAAAAGGAGAAAAAATATTGACAAATTCGAAAATAAGATGAGAAAATAATAAAAAAATGGGAAATTCTATATGGTGGGCTTCGAGTTTATCGAAATCTACGCGGTGGCATAGTAATTTTCAATAATCAACATACGGCCTCAAGGTTTTACTATTCCGACACCCGTGGCCTCGAGGTTTGTGTTTTCCACGTGGTGAGCATTAGTCTGGCTAACCCCACCTGACCTTGGCTAACCACGCTTCACCCACCTTAGAATCACTGTCACCTCATCTAACCACACTAAGCTCACCACTAGGCCGCCACCACCAACCACCTCCAGCAGCAACCTAACCAACCATTCACCCTCCACTATACCACACCCACACTACAAATGGAAGAACTCGATACGATCGAACACCTCACAAAATTCGCAAAACACTTTGAGAGGAATCCTAATTTCGAGAGGAAATTCGCAGCAAATTAGAATAGGGAATACCTAATTTTCGATTGGGTAAATTGGGAGAAAGGTTATTCTCAAACAATGATTATAATCCTTAACAATTTCGCAAATAATTCGCCAAGTAATCGAAGAGAAATTCGCTAAATTAGAATTAGGGAATGAAACCTAATTTTCGAAATAGGAGACCCAATTTTGGAAATTGGGAAGAACCCTTAATCGAGTGTCGGTGTTGTGAGGGAGTTTCACAAGTTCGGTGGTGTCGTGCGAGCTGGTGGTGATCGTGGCTGCGCGTTTGGTGGTGTGTCACGTTTTGTTCCAGGTAGATGTTGTTGGCATAACGTAAGGGAGGAGAGAGAGAGAGAGGTGGCGGTGGCGAGTTGGTTGGTGGTTATGAGTGCTGACTCGATTGGAGGTTGGGTTGGTGGGGTGGTGGCTGGCTGGGTTGGTGAGTTGAGTAGGTGAGAGTTGGGTGGTGGTTAGGTAAGTGGGTGTAAATGGTTAAGGTTATGTGTAGTTAGGTTGTGTCACCATGTGGAAACACAAATCTCGAGGCCACGGTGTAGAATTAGCAAAACCTCGAGGCCACGGTGTGGATTAAGAAAACTTAGTATGCCACCGCGTAGATTTCGGAAAAACTCAAGGCCACCATATAGAATTTCCCTAAAAAAATACATTTGTAACAATGTTTGGTTATAACCATAAACATTTGTGGTCATGTCCAAATATTTGAGGAAAGGACTAAAATTAATTTGACTTTCAATGACTTTGGTGGTGTTTTATAATTACGACCACCAAAGAAACATCCTTTATAGGTAGTTTGTAGAGTTTAGAGGTAGAATACTGTATAATTTCATAAATAATAGCAAAGGCAAAGCATACAAGGGAATCGCAATCGCATAATCAATAACAAAGTTGTTGGTGTGTTAGGAATATAAAATAAGATAGATTGTTAGGAATATAAGATAAGATAGATAAGGAAAATATATCGTGTGTGATATATTTTCCATATGAAAATGATATAATAGAATATTGTTAGTAGTTTGTTAAGATATRATATATCATYGGAAGATTGTTTCCTATATTAGATATCTTAGGTGTGTATAAATACARGAGAATTATGAATAATAGAGGATCACAATTTATCCCCAAACACAATTCTTAGCATGGTATCAGAGCCAGCGTGACATAGAGGTCACGGGTTCGAATCTCCTCTCCCCACCTTTCAAGTGGAATTAATTCGCATCAGGTTTGAGGGGGCCTGTGTTGCATCCACATTTCAAGCCCAAATGGCCTTTCATGTGAGGGGGAGTGTTAGAGTATATAACATATTCCTGTGCCTCAACCATCAGCTTAAGCTTTTGGTTGAGATGGTCCGGTTAACATGGTATCAGAGCAGGTTAGATCTTGGTTTTTCTATGAAAAATTTTCCCCTGCCGGTGGGTTAGAAAATCAAGCTCA
>SNQN01008515.1:16060-28824 GCA_008642245.1 Bassia scoparia | reverse complement strand
ACAGTTCTTACAATCATTGTTTCTCCTAAAAAACTATACATAAAAATCTCAATTACAAACGCTTACTAATAATTACAAGAATGCAATTTACGATTCCACATGTCCAATGCTCAAGACAGACAAACCATCATCGGTAGCAGAAGTAACGAACCAAACTAAGTGACACGGCAGGCTGAGCCCTTGTGCTAGTAAATGCTCAGCTGGTGCGCATGCCACCACCAAATGCACGTGCACGCAAAAACCATACTGGAATAGTGCTAGACGCGCAATGAGGATCTGAATTGAGCTGAGACGAGTTTTGATCTAGTAGATTTAGACAGCTAGACATAGCTAGTCACTAAGGATGTCCTCCGATTAGTCGGTCAAGAACCCTTATCCCCCTTCTACTTGTTTAATCAAGTCTCTCGGACAAACTACTCGTACTCTTTTGTCAGGAGTGGCCAGATTATCAACTAGCCCCTCTGCATTTCTATTCTCAAACTTTAAGTCTCCTCTTTTCTCAGCTCTTTATGATTGTCGTTAGAGTAATCAACAACATTCTGAAAAATGATAACAAAAACTAACTCACAGAGTGAATCGAAGTATTAAGAGGCTAATGATTCCTAATATATAGTAGCAATCGAATATAGTTCTTCTGTATCAGTTCTTGATACATTATTCCATGTATCCTTATTACTTATTGAAGGTTAGCCTCTTCTATCGGACTATTTAATACACTCAGAATGGTTTAGAATTTGATAGTATATGTACATTTATGTTGTTATTGAACACTATTATTCCACAATAGAAATGATGCGTAATAATAAATAGTTAGCATACACTTATCAGTATTCTTGGAATTAATTTTTTCTCTAATTGTTCTCAAGTACAGCTGCTCGAGGGAGATGGAGTTGAGAGAACAACAATGAAATCAATAACTCATCACAACTCCTGCACAGAAACTCCCGTGTTCGAGTACACGTGCTAAACAGCAACCAAAAACCAAGATATCTCGTCTAACAATGAAACTCCTAGCTTAGTTGCCCCTATAGAGAAACAATAGAATTCTCCCGCAGAAACCATTCAACCAGCAGAGCCCGTTTTTCTTTTGCAGAATATCAACACTGACTGCAGGCTCCTATTACGCTCCTATGAATTTACCAGCATGTAAAAGATTATGGCCAAGATTGCCAATGTGCTTTGAGACTTATATCACACAACATGATGTTAAGTTGGATGATCAAATAGGAAGCCTGTGGAGAGAGACAAATGGTATAGGTATCAAGTTTGTTGTTGGTTTCCCTTAATTCTTTTGTCTACTGATAATCTGATACACCCGTACTACAAATCTAATGCTATTGGTTCATTTATGCAAGACCAGAGTTCGTATTGCATATGTATTTTGAAGAGCATTCTTCAGATGACATTAAACAACAGCAAGTCCGAGAATTTAATAGAAGACTTCATCTTCTTTCTCTACAACCGTACACGTGGGAATTTGACTCAGAGCACAGTACCATTAATACCATGAGCTAATGCACCTACTCTCTCATTTACGAGCCAGGTAACCGTGCCCAAAGAAGCTCTTACTAATCAAGTCAAAATGTGACTTAATGAAATATGATAGACAGTGGAAAAAAGTTATAACGCAGGATTCACAACATTCAGTGGCAATGGAGAGATCTTAGTTTGCGTACCTACTATTGTTGAACAGATATTTAAGGTGAATGCGCATTTTATTGTGGCTCTCTTATTCAAATATAGAGACCCGATAGTCATAACTTGTCTTGTAAGTCTTCCTCTCCTTAAGTATATTGTGGTCCCTGTAGAACTCTAACTTTATATTAGTGGAAAATTAGCCAGCACCACAAAACGGAGCCGACGACATGTAGAAATGCATTAATGGCCTGATATTGAATACGATTGAGTGTCGGTAGTAAGATTAGAATTAGATTAGCAATAAGTTTTACATTCCTTGTTCTCTCAAATTTTTAGATTTCTAGTTTTTAGTTTTCTCTCAAATTTCATTTCATCTTCTTCCTTGTTCTTACTTTAAGGAGAGAGAAAGTTATTGGTTCTTGACATTGTTTTRGGTCTGATTGCTTCATTTCTCTACGAATTCTTGAAAACCTTATATGCAATTCAATCATCTTTTCGAGGTAATTCCATTTGTAGCAATAGTATTTCAGTTWTGATTTCGTTTACTTCATTTTTTGATCAAATTTCAAATTATAGGTTTTTGTGGGTCTTCATTATTGCTTTTGATTTTGATTTCTTTTTTTGATACATAGAATCTTAAAGTGTTTGTCAGTCTTTTGATGTTTGGTTCGTTGAATTTGGTTTAGATTTGAGCAAGTTATTCAGTACCCTTATTTGCTTTGGTTTTTGTTGATTCAATGGCTATTTCCATGTTTGTTCTTAGTATTTTTATTCTTTCCTTGCTTCTAATTATGCTTTGTGACTAGTTTACTTGCTTAGGGATGYTAGAGAGCCGAACTATAATCAATTGATGCCAAAAGGATATTGTCATCTCATTTTAACGATCCTTGTTCCTAATATTGTGGTTTCTCAATCTTGCTTGGTTTTGGATTTGGCCACCCAAAGCTTTGAGAGAGAGAGAGAGAGAGAGAGAGAGAGAGAGAGAGAGAGAGAGGGAGAGTATACCTTGTTCAACCTTTGCATGGGATTTAAGGGGTTGTTTAGGGTATTGGTTTAAACAATTATTGACTAACTCTTGTGAGAGGTTAAAGGGGACTTTGTTTTTACCAAGTATGGCAGAGTTGGATGGCTTGGWGATGATTTAACTATTTTGCTAAACTAAGATCRCAATCGCTTCAATGTTGAATTGAGATTACAACTTTTATTGGCATACAAATCCTTTATATAGTTGGGCAAGCTAGTGTTCCTAGGCGTTTGTGATAATTGTTGCTTTAAATAGTTCTTTTGCTAGTTTACTTGTAGTTCTAGCAATTTTCAACTCCAATTTCGTTTTCCGTCCCAAACCTAAGTTTTAAAACCCAAACAAACGATTATGCCTCTCATGGGATTCGACCCTACTTACTAGGTATACTATTTTTTAGCAAGTACTTAGGACAGATAAATTTTGTTTGTATCGACGGGTTAGGTGAACTGGACGACCGCCAAAACCACCCCGATCAATTTCGGACAGTCACAAATTGTTAAGGAAGGAGTCTAGTTCAAACACTMATTTTTTGTGGATTATTAACTTGAATGTGCTGACAGGCTTGTCGCGTGCCTATCCAAAATACCWATTAGAACTAACCTCCAGCTAGTGGTAACAGGATCGTATCCACAAGGAAGCAACTATTACTGACTAATTRGATCAAAGCATCTAAACTAACAAGAGATAATTTGATTTATGATTGTGATTAACTAAAACTAATGACAGCGATTAACAAAGGAGGTTAAACTATATAATTAACGAATCTAGACCTATGGTTCACTATAGCAGTAATTAACAGTAATTTGGCATCAACAACTCATAACATGGCATTATCAAAACAGGATCAAAGTTCTCTCGAATCAATTGAACCATAGAACTACTCCTAACCGTATCTCTCGACCTAGGATAGTCTCGTTCTACCTATTGATGTTGATCTTGTTCTAAGTCTCAATTGCTAGATCTAGAGACTTGTGACTAATCAGATTAAGCAATTAAGTCGGGCCCTACGAAATTGATTAACATGAATAACAATCTAATAGGAATTTGATTAAAAGCCAAGCCATGAATTGAATCAAACCAATTATAAGTCAATCATATTGCTATAGATCCCCAATCGCCCTAGAAATTAGACTACTCACTCATATTCGAATTAAACATGTTGATTGCGATTGGGGAAAACATAATCAAAAGCATAGAACAATTAAGCATAAAACAATTGAAAGCAATAATCAAAAGCATAAAACAATAAAAAAAATGATAAAACAAATTAAAGAATGAAATAACTACCAAAGAACGATTGCAATTGATGAAAGAATCAATGAATTCTATTGAAAAGCCAAAGTTAGGGTTCTTCACAATAATACGTAACTGAGTTTTTCTCCCATAAAATTGATGATAGAAATAAAAGATAATAAAAGAATTAGGATTTGAATCCTCTTAAACATCAGAAAATTTCTAAATTGACTTAAAAGCCAATTTAAAAATTGACTTAAATGGGATCCGGGCCTCGATCCTATCGGATCAGATGTGATCCGATCGATTCGGATCCAACTAAGGCAGGCTGTAATTCCGTCTTCTAGAGGCCATATCTCGAGCTCCTTTGGTCCAAATCATGCATGTGACATATCAAATTGAAGCTCTCGGAGTCTACTTTCCAATGCAGCTTGAATCGCACTAATCCGACGAACGAAACATAACTTACAGCCGAAATAGTGAGCATGTATCAACTTCTTTGTGTCGCTCCACTCCTAGCTCTTTGCCAGTTCCACTAAAACTCCGTAGTGCTTGAAAATAAGTCCAAAAATCACTCCAAATCAATGGAAGCAACCTAAACCTTACTCAAACACTCAACAAACAACGTTAGTAGCAAAGACGGTCTTACGAAGGCCAAAAACCATTCAAAATAGCAAGAGAATGAGGGAAAAACCATATATCATTACAATACATCAAACTCCCTCAAGCCAAACTCTTGCTTGTCCTCAAGCAAGCTCATCTAGACTCTCAATTCAAACACGTCTCACCCCATCAAAACAACATCGCAACTATGCCCGTGATCAATCCCTCAACCAAAGATTCCATGTAGTTCAATGCTTATCCAAGAACATGAATCGTCAAAAACATAACTAGCCATCAAGTATAGAGAGGTGAATAGGAATCAAGGAAGAACTACTCACTAGTGACACTCCTCTCTGATTTTTGTGTGGTGGGTTAAAAATGAACCCATTCGCTCACCACCCCACATGTGCATAAAATGTGCACGTGAATCAACTTTTTGTACCCTAAAATACTAAAGGCACCCTCCCATCTCACCAACACTCATGTGTTTGAAAGGTTTATCAATAGCACTCAACATACAAGTCAACTCGAAATGCATGCACAACTCAACAACCTTGGCAAGGTACTCAATCTACAAGACACAAATGGACACATGTTTATCAAGTGAGGACTTTTAATAGCTTGTAATGGGGCTAAGGTTAGGGGTAGGATAAATTTTGGGACATGTGAGCTAAAAGTCTAACTCAAGGGAGCATACATCAATCAACGCAATAGCCAAGCGATAAGGCTAAGACAACTCCAAGCAAACCCCAACTCAAGTAACCGAAACCGTCCAACTCCAAGAACTGCAACTACATCGCATCATCATCTTATTTACAACAAAACACAAGTGCAAAGGCATTATTAGACTAATAAACTATGAAATAGAACGTATTTTTGGATTGTTTTTCTTTTTTTTCTTTTTTTCTTTTTTTTATTTTATTTAAACTAAAAAATATACAACCTAAGGAACCAAATGCGAAACACAATACCACCCCAACTATCAACCAATCACGAGCCTCCAATAAATACACCCACAAAACACACATCACCCTCCAATATGCTCCCCCAAGCCAAACTTGGGTTACTCGAACAAAGCCAAAATAGGGTTGTAATGTAGGTAATCATGAAATGAAAGAAATCAGGCTCAAAATCAGGGATCAAGGGATAATAATGTTTCTAAACACTGAAGCACGACTCCTAACAATGAAAGCCTCCTATCATGCTCAACACACGACCAAGTAGCCAAACAGACAAGTACCAAGCCAAGATTAAGAGATAATGACGCATCAGGAACTAGCACATAAGAAAGAAATATGAATGATTATACAATTAAGCTCAAATCCTCTCAAGTTCTGTTCTTCCTGGTTCCAAAGATACACCAGGCTAAGTCATATCAATCAATTCTAGTCAAGGAATCAGAAAAGCAACCACAAGTTCACTAAGGTTGAGTTCAAGCATCACAAGCATAAAACATTTTTCACAATGGGGCACAGGGACACATGTTTTCAAGAGAATCCAATTTTTTTTAAACTACACTATGAAAGCTATACATTTTTTTGTTGCAAGTAAACTCCCACTCCTAATGAGTGGTACAAACCTTGCAACTATCCTAAAAAGCAATTAAATCTATACTAGAAAGCGATAAAATCTACACTAAAAAGCAATAAATCATACCTCAAACCACCACCATCCACATATGGTGCTTGTTCTCCCCCCCAAGCCAAATCTAGCAATGTCCGCAATGCTAGGGGAGAGAGTGAAACAAGCACCTTAATCCATATCATCCTCATCATCCAAGCCATGGCCCGAACCACCGCCTTGATATCCACTCCCAAAGCCGCCTCCACTGCCACTCGGCTCACCAAATCCTCCCGTAGGGTAAGGGTACCAAGAGGGGTGAAGACATGCAGGGTTAACGTTGCCTTGCCTAGCATAATAATCATACATTGGATACATAGCAAGGCGTGAGTCAGACTCGAAGGTCTTGAAACACGTGTCAAACGCGTCAAACCTTTGACTCAACTGAGTTTGAGAAAGAGCAATGTTCTTAATACCCTCCATCAAAGCATTCTAATCAGGGGCACGCAGGGGCTGGGGTTGGGGTGGAGGTTGCTCCGGCTCAGGGTCCAATTGTTGCCCATCAGGAAGCAACTGGTACCTTGGAGCATTAGGAGCAATAGTAGTATGGGGACTCGGAATAGTAGCAAGAGAAGTGGGAGTCCCCCTTGTGTCCTTGGCTAGGACCCATTTTAGCCCTCCCCCGTCTCGCACTACCCAATGAAGACTATGCATTAGGTAGTACGAGTCGAGGTACAATGAATCTGCACAACGAAAATCAGCAAATCGAGACTCATCAAATTCGGGAATATCCCGAGCAAACAAGGTTGCTAACCCCCCAAATACAATTTCTGCATGAGCTTTAGGGACAGAAGAATTAGCAACCTTGAACATGTGAAGGACACAACAGTGAAACATTGCCAAATCCTAACCACCGGTTGATTGATATCACCAGCATGCAATTTTTGGCAATTAGTACTTGGCAACCCAGTTAGCACTACCCAAGTATAATCAGGGACAGCAGGCACAAGAGACTCGATATCATGAAAATGTTTGAGTCCAAGAATCCTATTTACCGCACCCAAAGACATTGAATACTGCCTGTTAAACAAGCGATATTGTATTTTCCGGACTAATTCATCTTTGTGAGCTTGAATAACAATCAGAGAACTCAAGAATTCAAGAGCAATAACAGGATATGTAAAACAATTAAACCCATAAATTTCACCCATCCCCACTTTAGTAAACAACTTACGCAATTTAGATTCAATACCCAAAGTTCTCATGTAATCATGGTCAATAAATCACGTAGAAATGAAAGCCACGTCGTTTGAGGTTAAGGAATTTTACCTTTTGTAAGCCATCCTGAAACCGGATGCTCGAGAAATCACGATCCGACGTGGTATCGTTGTTGTGCATTAGGTGGGGTGGTAGCTCTTGCATTTCTTCATCACTTTCAGATGGAGGTGAGGGCTCCCTTCTCCTTTGCTTCCTTGGTGCCATGGATAATGGTAGTCAAGGTTAGGGTTTGAGATTTTGAGAGAAAAAGAGAGATTGAGATGGTAGAGAAGATAGAGGATGGAAAAAGAAAGAGAAAGGTGGAAGTTTTGTGTGATTTGGTGGAGAATTGAAGGAGATATGAAGATTTGAAGTTATGGAGGATGGGGTTTAATGGAGGATGGAGGTTTAGTTTGAGAGGATGATGGTGATGAATTTCAGGAGAGAGAAAAGAAAAAGAGGGGTATAGGATAGAAAAGGGCAAAGTGAAGGGGTTTTGAGGATAAGAAATCACGCCAGCCAATTTAAAACGAGTAGAATGTGCAGATTGCGGACGCGATCCGATCGGATCAGGGTCAATCCAATCGAATCGGGGTTCGACCCAAAAAATTGACTCTCGCGCATCCGATCAGATCATACGATCCGATCAATTTCGATCCTTGCCCATTTCTTTTTTCCAATGTCTCGCATCCGATCGGATATCCCAATCCGACGGGTCAATCCGATCGGATTAGAGTTGATCCGAACGGATCGAGGTTCGTCCAGAAAATCTCGAATTCACGCATCCGATCGGATCACATGATCCGATAAACTTCGATTTTTCCAAAAAAATTTCCTCTGACCACGCATCCAATCGGATTGAGGGATCCGATGACCCGATCAGATCGGATCAGATGTGATCCGATCAGATCGACCTGCTTTCTCAAATTTCAAATTTCACGTACTCACGCATCCGATCGGATAGGGGTATCTGAACCACTGATCCGATCGGATCAAGGTCAATTGGATCGGATCGACCCTGCTGTGACCCCATTTTGCTCGCCTTTTTTACTTAGATTCCTGCACACTTAGCAATAAACATCAATCCCTCTCACTCACTCAAAACCTCTACTCTACATTATTATTAAGCTACTAACTACTCTAAAAAGCAATAAACTACGGGTTGCCTCCCGCAAAGCGCTTGTTTAACGTCACGAGCCTGATGTATTACCTTTAAACGCCTTCAGGATGATACGTCTTCGAGGTTTAAATCCTCTGCAAGACCCATCATAGCGCCTTCATGATACAACTTCAGACGTTGACCATTTACCCTGAACTTGTCACCCTTGTCATTCATTTTCTCGATCGAACCAAACTTGCTTACCATGGTGACAGTGTAGGGGCAAGTCCATCTAGACTTCAACTTTCCAGGAAAAAGTTTAAGGCTCGAATTAAACAACAAGACCTTGTCCCCTACCTCGAATTATCGATCCAAGATCTTATCGTGCCATTGCTTGGTCTTTTCCTAATAGAGCTTAGAACTTTTATAAGCTCCTAGTCGGAACTCATCAAGTTCATTCAATTGCAACAACCGCTTCTCACCCGCCAATTTGGCATCCATATTAAGCTTCTTGATTGACCAAAAAGCTTTATATTCCAACTCAACAGGCAAATGACACGCCTTTCCATAGACTAAGCGATAAGGGGAGGTACCAATAGGTGTTTTAAATGCAGTCCGGTACGCCCACAGGGCATCATCAAGCTTCGTACTCCAATCTTTCCTAGACTTTGCCACAGTCTTCTCAAGAACGGACTTGATCTCCCTGTTGGAAACTTCAACTTGCCCACTAGTTTGAGGATGGTAGGCAAGTCTAGTACGGTGTTGTACTCCATACTTCCGCAACAATGTATCAAGGCGCCTCTCATGAAAATGAGAACCACCATCACTTATGACAGCTCTAGGAACTCCAAAGCGCGGAAAAATGATCTTCTTAAAAAGCTTCAAGACCACCTTGGCATCATTAGTAGGAGAAGCGATTGCTTCAACCCACTTAGACACGTAATCAACAACCACAAGAATGACACAATTTCCATAAGATGAAGGAAACGGTCCCATATAATCAATGCCCCATACATCAAAGATCTCCACTTCAAGTATGCCATTTTGGGGCATCACATGGCGCATAGGAATATTGCTCGTCCGCTGACAAGCATCACATGAGAGTACAAACGATCTGGCATCTTTAAAGAGATTAGGCCAATAGAAACCAGATTGCAAGACCTTGAACACCGTTTTCGATGGTCCAGCATGACCACCATAAGGAGATTGATGACAACGATCGAGTATGCCACCCATCTCATATTCAGCAACACATCTTCTATATAAACCATCAGCACATTGCTTAAACAAGGATCATCCCAGAAATACTTCTTGACATCGTGCATGAACTTCTTCTTCTGTTGGTAGGACAAATCATCAGGCAGTACATGGCCCACCAAATAATTGGCCTAATCAGCGAACTATGGAGTAGTAGCAGCAACGAACATAAGATGATCGTCTGGGAAAGAGTCATCAATGAATGATCGATCCTTATCATCAAACCGAATCCTCGAAAGGTGATCGGCCACAAAATTCTCTGCTCCCTTCTTGTCACGAATCTCAAGAACAAACTCCTGTAGCAAGAGAATCCAGCAAATGAGCCTAGGCTTTGCTTCATGCTTGGAGAGGACATACTTCAGGGCTGCGTGATCAGTATAAACAATGACTTTCGAGCCTACTAGGTAGGTCCGAAACTTATCAAGAGCGTACACGACAACAAGTAACTCCTTCTCAGTTGTGGCATAGTGAACTTGAGCTCCATCAAGTGTCTTGCTAGCATAATAGATAGCATACAAGACCTTCTCCTTTCTCTGGCCCAAAACAGCACCAACAGCATAGTCACTCGCATCGCACATAATCTCGAAAGGAAGGCTCCAATTAGGAGGTTGCACAATGGGAGCTGAAATCAATGCCTGTTTTATCCTTTCAAAAGACTCAAGACACTCATCAGTAAAAACAAATGGGGCATCTTTCAAAAGCAATTGTGTAAGTGGCTTCGTAATCTTGCAGAAGTCGTTGATAAAGCGGCGATAAAATCCCGCATGACCAAGGAAACTCCGCACCCCTTTAACATTAACAGGAGGGGGAAGTTGCTCTACCACTTGCACTTTTGCTTTATCCACTTGTATGCCCCTAGAAGTTACAAGATGACCAAGAACAACATCTTCAATGACCATAAAATGGCACTTTTCCCTATTCAGCACCAAACTTACCTCTTCGCATCTTTTTCAGAACTTTAGACAGATTACTCAAGCATGTATCATAATCAAAAACATACACACTAAAATAATCCATAAAGACTTCCATGATAGACTCTTAAAATTCAAAAAAGATAGCCATCATACATCTCTGAAAAGTTGCTGGAGCGTTACATAATCCAAATGGCATTTTACGATATGCAAAAGTACCATATGGACATGTGAAGGTAGTCTTTTCCTGATCTTCAGGGTGAATTGGAATTTGCATAAATCCTGAATACCCATCCAAATAAAAAAAGAACTTATGGCAAGACAAACGCTCCAACATCTGATCAATAAAGGGAAGCGGAAAGTGATCCTTTTTAGTGGCCAAATTAAGGCGCCTAAAGTCAATACACATGTGCCATCCTGTCACAATTCTAGTGGGAATCAACTCATTTTTATCATTTTTGACAACAGTGGTCCCGCCCTTCTTAGGCACAACTTGAACAGGACTCACCCACATAGAATTAGAAATGAGGTAAATAATACTTGTATCAAGTAATTTCATTACCTCTTTCTTCACCACCTCTTGCATATTCGGTTTCAATCTCTGTTGGCCTTGAATGCAAGGGCGATGGCCTTCTTCCAAATGAATCCTGTGCATACAAAAATTTGGACTAATACCCTTAAGATCATCAATGTTGTACCCAAGAGCTTTTCTATGGAAACGCAAGACATCTAACAGCTTTTTGAGCTGCTCATCATTAAGTGCAGCATTGACAATCACAGGGTACATCTCTTTATCATCCAAGAAGACATATTTCAGATTAGAGGGGAGGGGTTTCAATTCAGGCTTTGGTACCTCAGAAGTTGTGCCACTAGGGAGTGGCATCAGCTTAGCCTTTTGGCTCTCCTTCTTGCCATCTACTGCAGCGACTAGAGCATCAACTATGGGGTCTCCTTCACCTGCAAGAGACTCAACACGCAAAATTTCCTCCAGAAGATCTCTATAAGGAGATCGAGGAACGTTATCCTGCACAACAAGATCAGATATATCAAGACTACAGCAGGAAGCTTCTAACATGGGACTCTTAAGTGCACTAGAGAGATTGATGGAAGGGTCGACCTAAGATGATCGGAATATGGGCATCCATATCAATGTCAAGTACAACAAAATCTACAGGAATATAAAACTTACCCACGCGAACAGGGACATCCTCTAAAATACCCATGGGATATTTTACAGAACGATCAGCCATCTGCAGAGTAATACTAGTGTATTTAAGATCCCTCATATTAAGTTTATTGTAGATTGACAAAGGCATAACACTAACGCTAGCACCTAAATCACACAATGCCTTGTCAATATGCAAAGACCCTATATCACATGGAATGGACAAGCTTCAAGGCTCTTTCRGCTTTGGTGGCGACTTATTTTGAATTATAGCACTACACTGTTTAGTAAAAGCAACAGTCTCCACCGCATTAAACTCCCTCTTTTTAGTCAACATGTCTTTCAAAAATTTAGCATAAGAGGGAACTTGAGTTACTAATTCAGTAAAAGGAACAGTTACCTGCAGATTTCTTACCACATCGAGGAACTTGCTRAACTGYTGGTCCTGCTTCTTCTTGGCTACTCTAGCTAGAACGGGCAGCTGAATACGGGGAACCACAATAGGATGCATTTTCACTGCCTCCTCCTCCTTTTCAGCATTTGCATCAACATCTTTGCCTTCTTCTCCATCTTCTGCTTTCTCAGCATCTACAACAGCTTCCTTAGATGCACTGTCAGGGCCATCAGCAACTGAGGGCATGGGTGGACCTATGTAACTAGTGCCACTGCGAAGGGTGATCGCATTGACACTATTCTTTGGTTGTTGCGGTTGTCAAGGAAGGGCACCCTGCTGCCTTTGTGCATTAGATGCAGCCAATTCCGCCACTTGAGTTTCCAATTGTTTATTATGAGTGACTAAGGATTGAATATCTCTTTGGACTTGTGTTTGAAACTGCATCATWGAAGCTTGTTGATCCTTCTGCATCCGAATCATCATATTTTTCAACTCAGCTATGGTCGAATCAACTACTGKGACCTGCTGCGGCTGCTGCTGCTGGTTGTACTGCTTATTGTACTGCGGCTTTTGATGAGGGGGATGATATCGAGGCTGATACTGCTATTGTTGTTGCGGCTGCT